>JADRCD010203137.1:0-19965 GCA_019843815.1 Montemys delectorum
TCTTCTAGCTCAAAGTTCCAAAGTCCTTCCACAATCCTCCCCAAAACATGGTCAGGTTGTCACAGGAATACCCCACTATGCTGGTACCAATTTGTCTTAGTCGGGGTTTCCATTCCTGCAGAAACATCATGACCAAGAAGCAAGTTGGGGAGGAAAGGGTTTATTTGGCTTACTTCCACATGGCTGTTTATCACCAGAGGAAGTCAGGACTGGAACTCAAGCAGGTCTGGAAGCAGGAGCTGATGCAGAGGCCTTGGAAAGATGTTCCTTGCTGGCTTGCTTCTCCTGGCTTGCTCAGCCTGCTCTCTTATAAAACTCAAGACTTCCAGCCCAGGGATGGCACCACCCACAAGGGGCCCTACCCCCTTGATCACTAATTGAGAAAATGCCCCACAGTTGAATGTCATGGAGGCACTTCCCCAACTGAAGCTCCCTTCTCTGTGATAACTCCAACCTGTGTCAAGTTGACACAGAAAACCAGCCAGTACACTAGCAAAACAGAAGATTTGCATATATTGTAATTTGACAATAGGCCATGCTAGCTTCACGTCATGGTATTGCCCCTAGTTCAGCATCAACTTTCTCTCTTCCTTCCTTTCTTTCTTCCTCCCTTACTTTCTTCTCTCTCTCTCTTTCTCTCTCTCTCTCTTTCTCTTTCCCCTCCCTTTTCTCTCTTCCTTCCTTTCTTTTTTCTTTTCTTTTCTTTTCTTTTCTTTCTTTTTTTTTTTTTGACACAGTCTTTGCTACACAGCTCATGTTGCTCTGTAACTCATGATTCTCAGCCTTCCGAGTACCGAGATTGCAGGTCTATGGCACACATCAGGCTCGCCAACCTTTTATTTTGAAAACCTCATCATTTTGAGAGAATTGGGATGCTAGCCACCTTTTCATATAGCAGGGTACATTTCATGTAGCTATATAAGATAGTTTGGAAACAGGATTGGATTGCTAAAACTGTTTTGAAATCACTGTGACAGAAAGACTTCTGCCCAATGGACAGAAGAGTTGCTATTTAAATCTGGGTACCCTGGAGTGAGAAAGGCACACAGACTCTGTGGCTTGCATCCCCATATCTAAGGATTTCCCAGTTTTAGAATGCTTTTTAATTGAATGCTAACTGGAAACATTTTGGGAGAAATTATTCTAGACACCTCACACTACATCATGCCTGAGGATCATGAGCCATATGTATGTTCAGATTCTATATTTGATCATAAATGTAATTTCAGACATGCCAGAGAATGCTACTCATTATACCTGCTGATGTTGTGGAACTGGGTGGTTAACAAGAGAACTCCCTGATTTCAAATGACTTTCTTGTGATTCACTTGGTTCTCATCAAAGCTAAATGAAAAGGAAAAAATGTTAATTAGCGGTTGTCGTTAGTCAGGCTCCAGCTGACTAAAGCTTTACTTTGTCTAAGCCAATCTCTTGGGTGACTACACCAAACTATTCCATGAAAGAGCAATCTGTGTGAACTCTCACCTCTGGATAATCCCAAGGAGCAGACAATGCTCAGTGGCATGCCATCTTCCTGTCTCTAGCCAGATTGGTGAGGGGTGGAATGCTTGCGTCACAGCACTGCTGCCTCTCCCATTTGATATCAGCTACTGGGCAGTCAGGAAGCAGTTCCCCACAATATGCTTCAGAGGATCCCATCCTCATATGCTTAGCCTCTCTGCCTTATGCTAGTAATTGATCTAACTGCCTTTGCTTGGAATCACTAAATGTAGTCCATCTTTTTCCCATAGAGGGATGCTTGGACCACCTGGAAAAAGAGAGATTCCAGTGGTTCTGGTGGTAGTACTTTGGAACAGATGAGGTAGTCTTCATGATCCTAGCAACATGGGGTCCTGTCTACTCAATCTTTCACTACACGTGTGATTAGAACACTTGGCAGGTTGTAGAGGAACATTTATGCTCAGTGCTATCTGACACTACCGACTCTGGATACCAGCATGTTGGAAGCAAGAGCTAGTATGTCCCGGGGTCTTCTCCAGACTTCTACCACTGCCATATCATTGTGCTGATTCATGGTTTCATTATCCATTTGTCTCTGACCCTTTCTCCTCATCCTCCTGGTGACCTACTCAGGACTGTTTTAGGCACAGAAAGCATTTTTTAAGATTTCTGAAGTGTAGTTCTCTGATTAGTGAATTGAGCAATGTGTATGCTGTTTACACATTGACTGAAATGTATGGTTTGGATGACTGAGAACATTCTTTTACAGTGCAAAGGCTTGAACCAGCCTTGCATTTGCCATGCAGAGACCTTATGCTTAAGCTGTATCTCCAGAGCATGGATTTTTTTTTTTTTTTTTTGGTATGGCTGATAAGAACATGATAAAAAAGGTTGTCCTGAGGAGTTACATTTAAGTACACGCTAGAATTAACAAGTTATTTAAGGTTCTAGTGTTGGTTGAGTAGCTCACAGATAACAAGAACCACTCATTCATGAAGTGACTATTTTAGGCATTTCATGTTCATTAAACAGAGTTCTAGCAACTCTGAGTGGCAGGTACATGTACTAACTAGTTCAGAGAATTCAGGAGTCCTCTACAAGACCTCTGACTACAGGGGTAAGATGACCAAGTGTCTCAGTTTATTCAAGTCTGAAGTGGTTCTCAAAAATATGGGACTTTCAGAGCTGGAATTAGGAAATATCCAACAAACTAGAGTGAATGGGCCACACCCTAGGCAGGACCTTCACAGATGCCGGAAGCTGGGCTTCCAGGGTTACACCCCATCCTGTCTGTCTCTGATGAATTTAGCTGCAAGTTTCACTTTGCGATGGGTGTGCCTCAACTTTCTCCCAGAGCATTTAGTGGCGAGCTGGGATAAGCCACTGACGTTGAGGCAGTCACAGGGGCACCCTGGTGATGAAACTTCCCTTGTTCTCTTTTTAGTTTCAAAGATCCAAGTATATAGAACTATATTTTCTCCCTTTTGGGTTGTGATGTTCTGAGTTCCTTCTCTTGCTTTCCCTTACTTAAAAGCACCAATTCCCAAATCATAGTGTTTTCACTTTTTTCCACTGAGGGTAATGTCTATGAAGCTGCTCTGGGCTGTAGAGCTATGATATAGCAGACAAAATGGTCTGGCTATATGTGACTTTAACCTCCCGAATTACATAATTAAGTGTGCAGAAAATGTATGTGTTTTCTCACAGATCCCTGAAGGAGGAGGGCCAAAGTGCTGCTCTCTTCTCTAAAAGAGGTTCATCCCCAGTTGTGGAGCTTTGAGTTGAGAAGGGAATCTTTTCTCCCAGAGGAGGCCTGATTGTACCGAATCCTTTACAAGTTCAGGCTTTGCCCACATACCCCCAGCTGGGTTTCCTTAGCTTATAAGGGGACTCTTTGCTTTTAGAAAGAATCAGCCACCAAACGTTCTTCTGTATATTGTACTGCAATGTCTCCACCTGCAAGTTCCATGCTCCTCTTCCCTGAAGCAACCAGAATACATTTCTCATTCAGATACAAGAAATCTTCATGAATGCCTCCCCCTAATGTTTCCTCTCCAGACTAAAGATTGTGGTTTTTTTTTTATAACTATTCATTGTTTCAATTTTTATTTATTTATTTATTATATGTAAGTACACTGTAGCTGTCTTCAGATGCACCAGAAGAGGGCATCAGATTTCATACGGGTGGTTTGTGAGCCACCATGTGGTTGCTGGGATTTGAACTCATGCCCTTCTGAAGAGCAGTCGGTGCTCTTCCCCCCTGAGCCACCTCACCAGCCCCAAGATTGTGGTTTTTTACATATTTCTCCATGCTGGTGGTCACTCTCACTCTCTCTCTCTCTCTGTCTCTCTCTCTCTCTCTCTCTCTCTCTGTCTCTCTCTCCTCTCTCTCTCTCTCTCTCTGGTTGGTTTTACATTTATTTGTTTTTATTTTCAGTTTCTTTTTTGGTTATTGTTTATGAGTGTATGGAAGAGGGAGGGAGAGAACATGGAGTTGGGTAGGGAGGTGGAGAGGATCTGGAATGAGTTGGGAGATGGGAAAACATGATCAAAATATTTTGTCCTAGTTAGGGTTTTATTGCTCTGAAGAGGCACCATGACCACAGCAACTCCTATAAAGGACAATGTTTCATTGGGGCTGGCTTGTAGTTCAGAAGTGTGGTCATGGCAGGAAGCATGGCAACATACAAGCAGATATGGCGCTGGAGAAGGAGCTAAGAGTTCTACATCTTGATCTGAAGGCAGCAGGAGACTGACTGTGAGCCACACTGGGTGGAGCTTGAGCATATGAGACCTCAAAGCCCACCCCCACAGTGACACACTTCCTCCCAGACCACACCCATCCAACAAGGCCATACCTCCTAATAATGCCACTTCCTATGGGCCAGTCCTTCAAACACATGAGTCTATGGGGGCCATTTTTATTCAAACCACCACATACACTGTTTAATTTTTTTTAAATTAAAAATAAGAGGGAAAAAGAAAAGCCATAAACTTGCAACACAATGTAAAATATTTAACATATCAGATAATGCAACATAAACTTTACATCTCCAGCTACATTTAGACTAGAGATAGTATTACTTTGCTGTGGGCATCTTAATAAACTGCTGCAACTGGGCAGGTCTGTGGAAATTTCTATCCTCATGATCTAGGAGATGGGAGTTGAGGATGAAGGAGCCATTGAGGATGGTTTCCTCTGTGCCTCTCCTTTGTCTGCAGGTGGCTGTTTCTCCTGTGTCTGTGTGGTCTTCTCTCACACTGTATCTGTGTCCAAACTTGTTCTTCTTGCAAGGACAGCAGTCGCACTGAAGCTGGCTCTCCTAACGACTTCATTTTCAGTTAATTGCCTCTTTAGAGATCCTATCTCTAAATGTCCCACTCAGAGACACTGAGAATGAGGCCTTCAACATTACAAGTTTTGAAATGACATAATTAAGCCTGTAGCATGGAATTTACATAATTCTTTACATTCTTCTTAAAGAAGAGTCTTCTTTTTTTACAGAAAAACAATAACCAATTAAGTTTTATTTAGTTATATGTGTAGATAGATTTCTAGAGGAAAGATGTTAAGTACATTTGTGTATCATGAATTCTGTACTATAGGAAGTTGTTCAGTGTCTGAAGAATTTTGACATGTACAGAGGAAAACTGTGTGGTGAGGATTGTGGAAGGATTCCACCTTTGGCTATTTGCAATTATCACACGGACTTGTGCAAACCGACCAGTATCAAGTTAAAAGAAAATCAGATCAATGGTTGGAAAAATCAAAACAGATGCTCATTAGGTCCGTCTAAGTCAGAATTAACTCCACCTTTCAGATTTTGTGTTCAACATCTGCAGAACAAAGCCAGTGATTTAACTCACCACAGCCTCCAGTTTATAGCTCATCTTTGGTTCCTCTGATCTATTGTATTTGTGCTAAAGGGCTAAGGAAGTGAGTTACAAAATCAGAGAAACTAGAAATATTAATTTTTCTAGTCCAAGATAATCACCCTCCTAAAGTTTCACTGTGCACATCCCAGGGAAACTTCTGGTCAGAGAGTGTAATACTGCCCATGCTCGACCTACAAACCAGCTGTGTTCTAAAGTGTCTTTTGGAAGTCAGATATTAGAAACTGTCAAGTCATTTTCCCATAGAAATGGTGTTATTTATGACAATTACAATCCTAGTCCAGCCCTTAAAACTCCATTCGACTCCTATCATAAAAATATGGTATTGATAGTAGAGTGTTCTGAGGCCTCCTTGCCACCAGGATACTGGCTTTGTGGAAAGAGAAACAATGTCATGAATGTGATAAATGATCTTAAGTAAGTCAGTATGCTTTGCTCATTTGTACTGCTCTCTGTTTTGCCTTTGGCATCTATTTGTATTAAGGAGGTTGGAGATTGTGGCCACAGGAATTCAGAGTCTGTACTGAACTCTTGACAACTGGGCTAGAAACTTGGAGATGACAGCCAGACAACTGTCTTTAAATCTAGAGTGTATCTAGAGAGGAAGAATCTGTAGACTCCCAAGACTCTCACAACCCAGCTCCATGTCTATAAAGAGTTACATCTGTAAGATCTTTTCAGCCAGGAGTGGAGAAAGCTCAGAGTTCTGCAGAAGAGGCCAGGGAAAAGCAGACAGAGGCCTATCCAGAGAGCTCTGATGACTGGATCAGTGGGGAGAACTGGGATTGACCAGCTGGGTCAAGGGTTCAAGACTTAGAGTTTAAAGACCAAGGAGAGAGTTGGAAGAACCAGAGGGAAAGGCAACCAAGGGGAAGTTTGGTTTTTTTTTTTTGTCTGTTCATTTTTGTTGTTGTTTTTGTTTTGTTATAGGTATCATTTTTAGGCTAAGCAAGAAAATATTCATGAAGGCTAGGCCTAACTATAAGAGGCAGCCATGGCCAGTCACTGATTGGGTATAGCCAAGCAGAGATAGACCTTACACTTGCCCTCTGCCAGTGAGCCCCGCATGATAGTTTTTCAGAGGACACAAAAAACCACAATAGGTTGAACATATCCAACATACCTAGAAGAAGCAAAGTAACAGTTACTGAACAAAAGAGCCTCTCCAAGACCCCTAAAAGAAACAAAGTAACAGTGACTGGGCAAAGGAGCCTCTCCAAGACCCCTAGAAGGAACAATGTAACAGTCATTGAGCAAAGGAGCCTCTTCAGGCCTCACTTCTCACCAGCACTGGTGCTCATTTGAGATATGGTTACATGAACTATGGGAGCTGTGTTCTTATTCATTCTTGGGTATCTGTTTCCCTTCCCCTCCCCCCTCTATTTGTGTCTTGTGCAAGGGATCAAATCCAGAGCCTTGGGCAAGCTAAACAGCATTTCTATCACTGAGCTATATCCCTAGGCTAGAAGATTGATTTTCCCTGGAAAGAAACCTCCGTTTCATAAATGGTTAAATCCATAATCATTTTAAAATTAGTGATTCCAAACACAGCCATATGTTTTTCCTCTGTTTTTGAAAGAGGGTTGTGAGATAAGATGAAGACCCCTTCTGCTGGGGAAACAGAGGTGACTATGTACAAAGTTTCACAACTTCTTAGGAGAGATGAGATTTGAAGCAGGTTAGTTATGCTTTAACATCTTCTAGAGAATTCATCTAGAAACCATGCCCTCCAAGTCCATCCCTACTCACCAAGGAGGTCATGTGGCTCTAGGTCTGGGTCTGGGGATGAGAACAGAGAGTGAAGCACTCTTGAATTAGAGGCTCCTGTGGGTGAGGCTGTAGGCTGCCTTCATCTCCCAGCCATGTGACTTGGGTCTGAGATGCTTCCTAGGCACTTTCTCCATCTTTTCCTGGACTCATGTCTGCTCTTCCCCATTGTTACTATCTGACTAGGGTCTTTCTCTCCTGCTGCCCCCTATGTTCCTAAATATTTCCTTAATAATTAATTTTTTTAGTGTGACCATGTTTTGAAGGACATACAATGACACATGATGATTTGGTACATCTTTATTGCTATTCAATTTTATTTAAGGACAGCTGAACCCTCCATTTCCATTCAAATAAGACACCTACATAATGAGCTAGCACAGAGCAAATGGTGAGACATTTTAGTGTAAGACAGGACAGCCAATTTGAGCTTTGAGCTGCCCAAGACTGCAGCCCTGGATAACTGGGGAATGCACTTAATTAGCTCTGTTGTTTGGGGTAGTGCATTGGTGGAAAACAGAGAGCATCAGGGAGCTAATGGAAGCAGTCTTGAGGTTTGCTGAGGGGGCTTTTCTGCTAAGAATAGAAGGTATGATAGGCTTTCCCTGGAGAAGTAACAGGGGCAGGGATTTACCCCAGGAAATCAAAATATAGAGGCAGGGTGGTAGAAACAAAACAAAACAAAATTGAACAATGATTTTAAAGGCTTAGCACTTACTTACTAAGAATAATTAGCTAAAATAGGAAGCTACCAGATGGCTCAGGCTTGCTATTAAAACCCATCTGTGAGCCACATTTTCAGCCAGAGAGCTTATTTGAGGAGCTTTGTGTCACTTTGGCTGCTCCACTCCAAATCCAGAACAACCAGCAATGACTGTGCCCTGATCCTTCCGGGTCCCACTTCCACGTTTTCTTCCTTTGCCAACCCCAACCTTTGTTCTTTCTCTGAAAGGTTTGTAAAGATATAATGATCTCTGTGTGTGCAAAGGCCTTGAGTCATTCATCTATCATGTACAGGATGACCTCTCTGAGAGGTGTGTGAGGACGAGTCTGACTTTTTACTGCTGCAGCAAGTTAGCTTGGCTTTGGATGAGCTCACAAATCCTTCCTCAACCCCTCTTTGGTTTGGCATCCATCCTGCCATCACCAGAAGGGACACCCATTTCTTGGGTACAGAAATGACCCCCAAGCTTAGAAGCTTCATGATAGAACTGCTTGTAACAAGAAACATTAGAAACTAGAAGGTCTTCCTTCATCAGTATAGAGCCAGAAGTTGCAAAAGTGTGTGGGTTCACATGGGGCTCTGCTGATGTAATGCTAGTCGCCCAGTAAACACAGGCACAGGGAAGAAAGACACCCCAAACCTTTTGAGAGGTACTTTATACACTTATCTTGAGTATCCTTGGAGCCACATGCTGCTCTGATGCTCAACAGTTTTCTTTTCTTACACATTCTTCTTTCCTCTCTGATGCCAAGTGTGCTAAGTGAGACCCACTGCTCCATGAGTTCTGCAATTACAGTAAATGAAACAGTGCTTATAAAGTATTTACAGAGACTCTACTCATGGGGATTGCTCAGTGGACATCAGTGACCCGAATCCCATTTGCAATGTGAGCCCAGTGAATATCAGTAACATGAAAGAAAATGCTCATTGTATCATAATTATTGTTATGACTGTGTAGACATTAAATCTTCCTGCAGTCACCAAAACATGGGTGTCTTGGATGCCATTTATAGCTAGAATAATGCCAAGTATTGATCTGAGTGCTTGGGAAATCTCCAAGCTTTTTGACATGCATATGCTTCTAGATAGGTTGGCTACAAAATATTGTTATAATAAAAGGTCTAGTTACCAAACTCAAAAATATGGTGAGTGAGATAAACTCATGGAGCACTTGTTTATTAAGCGGGAACTAGACTCTAGAGGGCTTTTGATGGAGAGAGAGTCATGAGTTAAGTGAGAAGATGAAAACCTGGCTCTGAGAAGACTGAGGTGAGTGTATAGTGTGTCTCTCAATGTGTTTGTCAAATGGACTCTCAAGACGTGACTTGGGTAACCAAGCAAAAGCAGAAAGGATGTCCAGGTTTCCACTGGGTATCACTTGAGTATCCTTAAGAATGGTGTCTGCTTGGTTTGCTGAAAAGCCAGGTAAGTGCTCAGGACAACTAAAAGGGCAACCTGGCCAAGACTTGCAGACCTTGGTGGTATAAACAGAGATGAAGATCATTTGGAATATTTGTGTAGGGGCACCATGAAACCATTATTTTATCTAGGTTATGAGGTCTGTGCTAGAGACTACCAGCATGACTCCCTGTATTCCCCCAATGTTATCAATGAGAATTCAGGGAATATCCAGGTGGAATCTCTGGTGTAGGACTCATGTTAGGTAGCTTCAAGGGTGAACTTAGCACCAGTTATAGATGTTTGAGAGAACCAAACACTTAGTATTAATACTTTCATAATAAAAATTTGATATACACATTAGTCTTGCTGAGTCTAAGAATATTTTGCTTCTTGCAGTAATAGATCAGTCTTGGCATTCTGATGTAAAATACACAATTATTTAAGTAATTTAGATTTGTGACTTTAAGTTAAATCTCACCAACTTTATTGAGATCATTGGAAAAGTTAAGAAAACACAAAATCCATTGTGTTTAGAGGTTTAATTCACTAGAATAATGTGGTTCTAATGGGACAAAGGATAATCATTGTGATAGCTGTACTTAACAAAGAGCATAAACTGTATTAAGTTTGTGAGCAGAGCTAAAATTATTTGTGTTAAGTAACAATGTATATGTGTGTGTATATAGAACAAAATACTATTCTAAATGTTTCCAAAAATGTTGCTAACTTAGTTTGGCTTGCAAATAAAACAAAATTTCTAAGATGAACTTTAATTAAAAACAATTTTTTCTTTTAATATTAAAGGTTCATACACCTAAGGTTTTGGTTCAACAAAACATTTGAAGGCTCAGAAATGATAATTTTATGTACATTCAAAAGCAAAAAATTGTTTTTGCTGGAATGAAGATATTCTTGTAATTAAAATAAAACCCCAAGAAATGCAACATTGGGTACATGAATGGAGACCTTAGATGGAGTTGCCTGGTGCCTTGTTGTGAAGAAGGCATGTTGTGAGGAAATCCTCCGTGCTTGATGCCTAGCAGTTTATCTATCACTGGAAGAACTTGGGATAATCAGGCATCACCAGTGGCAAACATGACTGGCACCTCTTCTGGAATAATTTGGCAAGGTGCCTCAGGAGCCGTAAAACATTCCTATTTGTTTATCTTTCCTGTCCCACGCAGATGGCATTTGTCCTAAGGAAAAAATTCAGAGAAGGGAAAATTTGTATACATGAAGGCGTTAATTATGGGGCTGTTTAAGGGAGGAGAAAGCAGAATTCTAATAAGTGAATTCTAATCTAACAAGACTCAGGAAGTGAATGATCTAGAAGTAACACATATGATGTTAGGAAAAGTTTAAAAAGACCGTGAAGCAGCCTGAGAAAATGCTCTTGAGATGAAAAAGAGGATCCGGGAAACACAACCATATTTCTATATATAATCAAGTCTTGGAAGAGAACCTAGGAAAAACCAATCAGGTTTGTAAAACGTTTTCTGCTATTACATGGACTGTTTCCATTCTTTTTGGTTCAAGGTGGGCCACATCTTACAATATTTACTTTGTTAACTTCCTATTTTGGATTTATCAAACATGAATATATGTATACTTAAAACCTGTGAATTTCTAAGCAAGTTTTCCTATAACAGTAACAACTCCTACTGCTGTAACATTCATTAGCGCAGGCATCTCGTCTACCTTCCTATCTTTCCTCTGGGAATGCTGTAGGCCCAGTGGTTAGACCACACTAGATTCTGTGGTTAGGCCACCAGATTCTGTCTTTCTCTGTGTTGTCAATCAAAATGTATTGACTGTCTCTTCCAATAAACAAATCCTCTTTGCCTAGTCTGTGAAAATCAAGAACCATCCTGGTTCCCATTGGTTCTAAAACATGGCAGTTCATCTTCCTTCTTCACTACTAGACTTAGTCCATAATCTCCCAATGCATTTCTATCTTTGATTATGAAGCTGCATCCCCCTTCCTGAATACTGAAGTGTCTTCTTCCAGGCCCTTGAATCTAAAGTGAGTGTTGTGAAGTACAGAAAAGGGACTCCTGTGTTCTGACTCTGAGATCAGAGAAGAGTTCCCATAGGAAGGAGGGTCCATGGGAAGGAACACTAAAGAGTAGAATTCCTACCAGAAGCAGCAAGGAGGGATGGGCGTTTCAGAAGAACACTGTATTTCGAGACTCTGTGATGACTCTGAGTAGTTCATAGCTTGGGGTTGTGAGTGTTGGTTTGAAATGAGTTCCTCCAAGTCTCTCAAATGTTTGCTGCAGTAGCATTTACCGTATTGCCTAGGATATGAAGGGCTCAAAGATATGTCTGTTGAATCAGTAGCTGACATAGTGGTGGAAATGAGTTCAAAATTGATAGGCAAATGATCAGATTCTTGGAAGTAATCTAAAACAAGCAAACTACATGGTAACCTCTACTGAGTCACCAGTGTTTTGAGCAGGGGGGAGAACTGATCAAATGAGGAAAGCTCCAGGGAAGTTGACCAGTGTGTGGTAGTGAAGCTCCAGGGAGGTTGACAAGTGTGTGGTAGTGAAGCTCCAGGGAGGTTGACAAGTGTGTGGTAGTGAAGCTCCAGGGAGGTTGACAACTGTGTGGTAGTGACAGGAACATAAACATTTGAGCCTGCTGGGAAGAAGACATGAGCTGGTTTGCAAACGTGGACTGCTGTGTTGTGTTTGCAGGAAACATCCTGGATTGCATCAGCCACCGTGGGGGCAGAAGAGCCCCCAGTTCATCAAAGTGCTAGAGCAGTGCACGTAGACAGCTTCAACAGCCTCTGAAGAATGTACTTGATCCCATACCCACTGAGCACATGGGTGCTCCTCCCTAAGCTCACTGAACAGTGCTGGCCTTATTTAAGTATGAGTCCTGAGAGGTAGAGTGATTGCCATGTTCTAAAAGAGGTTTGCTTTATGCAAACTAGCAGAAAGGATGCCTTTGTGTGATGTATCTGGGTGGTAACATTGGCTATTATTATCATCATCATCATCATCATCATTATTATTATTATCATTATTATTTTAGTTACCAGGGAGTAGAGTGATATCAAGACACCAAGATTGATGATCTAGCCTCAGGAGCCCTGGCTGAAGACTCCCAGATAGGATTGAGCAATGAACTTTATTGCACCATACTTTTAAGCCTATTGTGCCTCGTCTGTGTAGAGGCCAGAAGTTTTGAGGATGAAGCATCAGCGGCTGTGAGCAGCCCCAACTCCTCTTAACTTCACTTTGTCTACCCTGTTATTCCAGCTAACAATAAACACTGGTGGCAAAAATCTTAGAATGTGCCTCGCCCCTACTCTCCTTGCTTTAGTCCAAATAAGGGAACTGGTTTTGTGATCCCAGAAGTTGAGAGGCAGAGGTGGGAAGATAGGTCACAACTTCAGGGCAAGTCTAGACTCCATGGTGAATTCGAGGCCAGCCTGAGCTACATAGTGAGCTTCTGATCTAAAATTACATACACATATATGTACACACACACACACACACACACACACACACACGCACACACACGAGTAGGACATCATAGGCATTTGTCTTTTACTGGACACACAATATAACTCTACTCCCTGTTAACTCTTTAGAAGATGAGGAGATTGGTTATATGGAGAGCTGACATGCACAGCCCCTCCATGGACACAAGAGGAGTGTAGTCATGGGAGGAGAAAAGCACCCTGCCAAATATGGTGAATATGTTCACTGGAAAATTGTGGAACCTACACCTCTTCCCCATCAGGAAAGGCAAACAAAAGATGAAGACAGATTGGATAAATACAGATGAATTATCTTGCTCCAGACAGAACATGTTAATCTCTTACTAACTTAGTTTTGTTTTTGTAGTTTGGATCAAGAGGTAGATGTCTGTGAAAATAGAAATGTCTTTGTGCAGCTTTCAGTTTAAGACAAAAAAGTCCTCACCCCACTTCTATGTTAGATTCTTTAATTTTATTCGTTTATATGATAAGTAACCAGGCCAGAGTACATACATGCTATGAAGCTGTCTTGCCTGAGAGCCCTGACAACTGACAATATGAGTTCTAAATCATAGCTCAGCACTGGCAGACTTGGTCCCTTCCTGTCCAGATCTTTAAGCCCTCTTTGTCTCTTTGTGATTGGCCACCCAGTGCTGTCCCAGCTGCCCTAGATAGGAAGCAGCTCTTCCAGGAAGACGCCTCTCAATAAATCCCCAGAAGGGCCCTGGTTCCAGTAGAGCTCACTGGCTTCATGCTCCTTCCTCGAGGCTTAGTGCTTTGATCCCTCACTAAGCAACCTGGCAACCTGACATGATACTGGGTACTCATGTGCTGCTCTCCCAGGTCATGCATGTGCCTCATGGGAACTCTCAACCCCAAAGAGTGACTCACTGGGGTGGGGTGCTTAGCATCTACCACTATGGGAAGGTATTTGCCTCAGAGGCTTCCAAATCAGAAGTCCCTGCCCCTTTGCAAGGAAACTGTAACAATGGGAAGTGTGACTGTCCTTTCTATTTTCTGTCTGTTTTTATACCCACAGAGAGACGTTAGCCATAGTTCTCCATTCTTACATTAAGGGTTGCCCCTTGCCTTTCTGTCCATTCCCATGTGACTGACTTGGAAACTCACAATAGGCAAAGACAATTGCTTACCCCAGGATAGAGTCGAATTAGGTTCTTCATGAGGTGGGATCTCTGTCCATACTAAATTTCCATTATCCATTCTGGTGTAACACCACCCCCCAACAATGGGTTTCCTGTCTCCTTGGGTTTTATCAAAAGTATTTGGCTTGGATAGCAGCTAACAATTCTAGATTGTGGGAAGGAATTAAGTGGCTTATGTTGTATCTTGGCAATGGGACACTTGGAACTCAGAGTCGGCTCAGAACTCTCTGATTAATCTGGGAGAATGAGCTGCCTTCCCCATCGGGTATGCCTTCCGCCTTGGTAAGCTGATTCACGATGCCAGAACCTGATCTTAGTAAAAAAAAAAAAATTTTTTTTTAGTCTATTTTCTGCCCTCTGTTGTTGTTTTCTTAGAAGATTGAACTAAGTACTCCAGTCATGGCAATTTTCCTGTATTGAATTAGGGGTGTGCTTTCATTCTCTCTGAACTCCCTTTGATCTCCTTGTTCTAACTGCCCGTGGGGTGAGGGCTGAGCAGCTGTGGCTCCCTGAGGCATGATCTCTGGGATGCTACCTGCTCCAGGGTTGCCTGGCCCACTCTCCTTTAGTATGGGACCCATACCTGAAAAAGATAGACTTGCCCTCTGTGGTAGCACACTATAAACCTGGGCTAAGAAAATAGTTATTTGGACTGCAGCTATATACAGTTATGGCTAAATCTTTCCAGATGACACACACACACACACACAAAAAAAAAATCAGAGTTAAAAAAAAATAAATTGGAACTCATGGGTCCTCACTGAGAATACTGGATTATATAAGGATGCTATTTATGGACTCAGGATATTGCTGGTGTCATCTCTTCTACAAAAATGGCACTTTATTAGCTCATCTCTGCTGTGAATTTATTCTCTAAAGAACTTTGTGCAATCAGAATCAATAGGAAGGCCAGCACTCTCGAGAGCAGCGCTGAGTCATATCAGGAGGCAGTGACTGGCAGAACTTCTGTTTGAGAAATGACTTTGAGTATTGGAAAGCAGACACCAGGGCTTTATGAGAAGGCCATCAGTTTAAATCCAGCACAGCCAGTGGTAGACAGATGTCATACCCACATGACTTGAGTCCTTTGGTGATGTCTGCCACCTCCAGTCCTGGGAGACAAGCATGTATGGATGCTGTGGTGTTGTACTGGGTTCAGGAGACACAGAGGGCAGCTTGGGTCTTGAGGCTTTGCCCTTTTTGTCTTCACAACTACAATCTGCCTTGAGATCCTGCCGTCATCACTGGGTCAGATCATCACCACTTAGAGATGACAAAGAGGAAGTCTCATGGGAAAGACATGATCCGCCCGAGGAGATGAAATGCATACCCAGGTTCACGTGGCTGTGAGGTACAGATACAGTCAGATCTGCAGCTTTTGGATGCCTGTCCTGGCTCAGATACAACCCAAGTCAAGTGCAATGTTTCTTTCCCACTCTGAACTTTTCAACTTATGAGCTGATCCAAACCTCTGACCCACTTATCCAGTCTTATTCTGAGGAATCTTTAAGTCTGGAGATGTACTGGGAATGCCTACCTACAGTGTCTTCTAAATGTCTGCTAAATGTTGCTATTTTTGGAATATTTACAGATATACTTTTTTATTAACTATGGTCAAAATACATTGTATCCTTTTATGAAAATGTCCTTATGAAATCCAAGACTGTGTACGATGAGTAAATGCCAAGAAAATAAAATGTAGGTTCTAGTGAGATGAATCAGCTGGCAAAGTGCTTGCTGAGAAAGCATGAGGATTCAGCTCAGATTTTCAGCACCCACATGAAAATCCAGGTGTGGCAATACATACCTGCAATCCCAATGGTGGGCAAGTAGATTCCAGGACTTGCTGGCTAGCCCATCTAGCCTGTAAGTGAGCTCTTGGTTCACTTCTGGTTCGTGTCTACAAAAATAAGGTAGAGAGCTACTGAGTAAGACATGCAACATTGACCTCTGGCCTCTACACATACATGCACACACATGAATATGTACACACATGCAGACAAGTTATAAATTCATTTAAAGGCATGATAAAACAAAGCATCACTTGAAATTTGTATCTTTACTAACTAGTATTCACACTGTTGCTGCATCTGAGTACATGTTTTTACCATTACTGCATATGTGCTTGCTTTGTTACTGCAGTGTGTGTGGTCACACTGTTGCTGCATACAGGTATGTGTTTACAGTGTTGCTGCATATGTGTGTGTGTGTGTGTGTGTGTGTGTGTGTGTGTATGTATGCTGTTGTTGCAAATGGGTATGTGCTTATATCTAATTTTATTACAAAATCCATGACACCATTGGGAGGTACCACCCAGCATTCTAAAATTCATGGAATTAGAAATTGGATTTTTGCCACTTGCAAATAAAAAATTAGTTCTCTCCAATGGAGTCTCACTTGAGATACAAACTAATGTTAAGGGCAGGCCTTATGCTCAGGAGTAGATGGCCAACACACGAAAAATTCAGTGGTATCTTTGGAGGGTCTATGTCTCATACCATTTTGTCAAGACAGTTAATTTTTTAGCCTTATAGGTCCTTCTCATACACCATGGCTCCCAGTCTTGTGTTTTTGTGGGTTCCTGTGTGTATGAATGTCTGCTATATGCATTTCTTGTCCTTTTTCTTTAGCTCTTTTTCTTTTGTTTGTTTGTTTTTAAATATTATATTATTATTATTATTCATATGCCTGTTTGTTTTCTAACAAGATACAGAAAGGATGCAGGTTAGGATGGAAGGACAGCTGGGGAGGAGTTTGGAGGAGGAAAAACCATAACCAGAATATTGTGCATGAAAAAAATCTATTTTTAATAAAAGAAAAATGGAGAAGAAAAGAAATTGAGTTTTTGCTTGAATGTTCATCCTTGTTGCCTAAGTTAAAAAAGGAGGTTGTGTCTCTTTTTCCACAGAAATCCTCCATTGTCCAACAATGACAGTTCAGTCTCTCAGGCATGGGCAGTCAGTCAGAAGAGACTGTCTATGTTCTTTGTGAGTGACTAGAAATGTGCTGGAAAAAGCAGATGCCTGGCAAACCACAGCACTCTGAAGTTCCATCACTGAGCATTCTACCTTTCAGCTTGGTTCATACAGGAAACAGAGGGTGGGCCCAGAGAAGAAGAGCAAACAGCCTCAGAATCAAACAAATGAATGGAAGAAGAATGTGCACATTCAGATGACCCAGTAGAGTGTCTTCCCCTGATTAAAGTTTGATGACTTGGTTTTGTTGGGCACTCATGGGAAATGAAGAACAGGCAGTAATTCTTGAATTCCAGAGCCTGGAAGTACAGAGATCTTTTAAAAGGGCTTTGATGTTTTGATGTTAGGAGCTATATGTGGCAATTTGGGTGTGTTGGATTAACAAAGATAGGAGAAAAGTGCTACACCCAGAAATCAGCTTAAAGCTTGATTCAAGACACCTACACAGGAGCAGAAACATCAAGAAAGCTCATGTGTTCCTAGGTGTAGTATTCTCTAAGACTGGTGAGAGAAAAGCCACATGTTCTGAGATTCCTGTTCAGGTGGATGCTGGAACATAAGTGGATATGAGGAAATCCTGCTCACTGATCCATGTCCTTGGATCACAGGGCTAAAAAGACTTGCCTACATGCAGCTCTCTACCTGAGTATTACTCCAGTTCAATCCTGCTCCCTCTGTAAGGTTAAGCTCCTTAACATAGGGTTTCACCGACCACTCACAACAGGGTGGCTGTCTTCTTGGTCTTGATATAAATCTATGAAGTACAGATAACTAGGAGTCTCTTGGAGATGACTAGGCATAGGACTTTGGTTTTTGGAACACATTTCTTTCTCTGTTTTCAGCGCCCTGTGTGCTCTGCTTATTGCTAACTCCCTAGCATCTACATCCCAGCTCCAGCACGTAAGTGGCATTCAGTCAATATTTGTTGAGTTTGAAAAACGAATCCATCCTAGCCACACATGCCTGCCTATGGAGACAAGAGTAGAACCTGGTATCTATTGTCAGCTGAGCTAGCCTCTGGGGCATTCTCAACAACCAAGAATGGGTATTTGATTGCCACCATTGCTTGATGAATATGTCTGTCTCTCATAAACATTTTTTTAACCTCTTTTGCCAGGGATCAAATCAGGTAAGATAGATTAAACAAATGAATGTTAGTGAATACTGTTTGTGGTACTGGGCTCTCTTGAACTCTCACATCTGGGCTCATGCTCAGATCCAACCTAGAGGAATCTGGGCTTGGTTTGCTACTGGAAACATTGCACAGAATTAAAGTTTTGTGATTTATTTATTTATCTATCTGCCATTTACAAATTGCAGCTGTTCTAGTTTGCTTTTTCTGTGTCCTGATTAAAACACTGACCAACAGCAAATCAGGGAGCAAAGGGTTTGACTTGCACTTAAGTTCAAAATCCATTACTGAGGAAAACCAGGACAGGAACTGAAACAGATATCTTGGGGGAAGTAGCTTACTCCCTGGCTTCTGCTTGGCTGAGGGCCCCCACATACACATACACCCCACTGCTTAGGCAAGGCACTCCCCACAGTGGACTGAGCCTTTCTGCATCAATTAGCAATCAAGAAAATGATCCCACAGATATGTCTACACAACACTCTGGCCTCTGCAATCCCCCAATGGAGACTCCTCTGATAATTCCAGGCTATGTTGAGAAGCTAATTGGAGGCTGACACAATTAAAACCATCCCATCAATGAGAGGTTTCATTTGTTTTTATATGTTACCCTATTTTTCAAATTTATTATACCAAGAATGTGGTAGCCATTAAAAGACAGACAAAAATATTTCCCTCTTCCATATTCCAACTGCAATATGGTATTTAGAAGTTATGGCCTGGTCTCTCTGGGCTGGTGTCCTGAGCGGACCTTGGGCACAAGCTCTGCAGCCAGTCCCACAACACCCAGAGGAAGCTCCACTCCCAGGCACTCTAAAACTCTCAGGATCAGAGGTGAGGGGGACCCAACATCTGTCCCAACACCGGGAGTAACTGGGACCTGCCGGACCAGGCACACAGGAACTCCACCAGCAGAGTGGCTCAGGTTCCTTCTGGTCTCTCTGGGCTGGTGTCCTGAGTGGACCTTGGGCACAAGCTCTACAGCCAGTCCCACAACACCCAGAGGAAGCTGCTGCACTCCCAGGTGCTCTAACAAGCCCAAGGTCACAGGATCCCAAAATCACAGGGCCACAGAGACTGCCTGAGTCTGAGGAGTTCTGATACAACTAGGATCACAGGAAGGACTGACTCCAGTCAGAATTAGCAAGGGCAGGTAGCCCTAGAGGTAACCAGATGGCAGGGGGCAAGTGTAAGAAAATAAACAACACAAACCAAGGTCACTTGGCATCATCAGAACCCAACTCTCCCACCATAGCCAGTCCTGTACACACCATCACACTGGAAACCCAAGATTCAGATATAAAATCACTTATCATGACGATGATACAGGACCTTAAGAAAGACATAAATAGCACCCTCAAAGAAATACAGGAGAACACATGTAAAGAGCTAGAAGCTCTTAAAGAGGAAACACAAAAATCCCTTAAAGAACTACAAGAAAACACAATCAAACAGGTGAAGGAAATGAGCAAAACCATCCAGAATCTAAAAATGGAAATAGAAACAATAAAGAAATCAGAAAGAGAGAAAACCCTGGAGATACAAAACCTAGGAAAGAAATCAGGAGTCATAGATGCAAACATTACCAACAGAATACAAGAGATAGAAGAGAGAATCTCAGGGGCAGAAGACACCATAGAAAACATTGACACAACAGTCAAAGAAAACGCAAAAAGCAAAAAGCTCCTAACCCAAAACATCCAGGAAATCCAGGACGCAATGAGAAGACCAAACCTAAGGATAATAGGTATAGAAGAGAGTGAAGACTCCAAATGTAATGGGCCAGTAAATATCTTTAACAAAATTGTAGAAGAAAACTTCCCTAACCTAAAGAAAGAAATGTCCATGAACATACAAGAAGTCTACAGAACTCCAAATAGACTAGACCAGAAAAGAAATTCCTCCCATCACATAATAATAAAAACATCAAATGCACTAAACAAAGAAAGATTTTT
>JADRCD010203138.1:5502-18830 GCA_019843815.1 Montemys delectorum
ATCCACCCACTACTATCTTTCTTAAACTCTATCATTCTATCAGTGATTGCTGAGGGCTGAGATCATTCATAAACACCTATAGGAGAATGAAAATCTTATGTTCTTAAAAGTTAAATCAATAAATAGTACATGGAGAAAACGAATACAGAATATTCATGTTTTGACATTTAGAAATACAGAAGTAGCATTCTGGAAGAAAAAGCTAGCCAATCTCAAGGTTGTCTCTAGGGACCCACCAAGAGGGGAGACCTGGAGACAAGAGGACAATTAAAACTAAACTGCTTTGAGATAAAAACCATAATACATTTTAGGAAACTTCTAATGGCCATGATGAAACACAGTGATGCATGGAGCCGGACTCTGTTCTGAACGTGTAACCAGAACACAAATTCTCACCACCCAAGCCAGCGGGGGAGGAAGCTGGAGCAGTGGGTTGTGGGTTGTGCTCTCACCATGAGCATATACTTTGAGCCCTCTCTCTACATGGGTACATAATTCTCACAAAGCAAATCCCCCAGAAGTGCTCCCTTTGTTACACTTTCCTCGGGACTCACTCTGGAGTACTGACAGCTATATGAATAATGGCAGCCATGGGGTATATCCAGTAGGATCTGGACACATAATAGGGACTTAGTAAAGACTTCCTGTGTGGAAAAATTGGTGACAGTGGATTCCACTACAATTGTAACTTTTTCTAGCTGTGAGTTGACTTTTTCTTTTTTAATTAAAGGATCTCTGGGATAGATATAAAGACATTTTGGCTCATTAGAAAAGAAATATCGCAAGGAACTGTGCCCACCATACTAGAAGGGAAGATACGTTGACATTAAGGATGGAGAGAAGATCGTTATCACTGCTGAGGAAGCGCCTTCATCCCCTCACATATGTAGAGAACATTATGTGCTGCAAAGCAGTTTGCACAGCATGAGATTCTCAAAGGGGGGTTTTCCTTGAACATAAGGCATGGCTTAATCATTTCAGCATGCAAGTATCTTCCTGGCCCTTACCCACCACACAAACAGCCATGCAGGTCTCATTGGACTGGGAATGTTCTGAGACAGGCAGGAGCTGAGAGGTGAGGAGCTGGGAAGGGGGGGGGGGAGCTCCTTGAGCCCTCCTCCACAGAGTTTTTTGGCTATAGGGATTCTTTGAGAGACAAGGGTATGTATTCCAAAAAGACATTTCCAGGTGCTATCTCAAGAAAATTTGGGGCAAGAAAAGACCCCTGGGGCCATGTATCAAATAACACACCAGATTCTCACCACCACCCCAGAGTCCCATTAATTCAATTGTACAGAAATGTAAGCAGTACTCTTGGAGATGCAGAGAGAATAGTGCAGGGAACAGACCCAAGTTGCTCTGACTCACTCCTAATGGCTTATCACAAGTCAAAATGGATTGTATCATTTTCTTAACTGTTCCCCTCTTGTTACACAGTTAGAATACATTGTTCTTTTCACCATTGTAAATAATACCATAGTCAAGTGGGCTGGAATTTTTTCTTTCTTGCAAAACCAAAAACTCTCTGTCTGCCTTTAGAATTGCCAGAGGTGGACTTGTTGAGTTAAGGAGCGTGGGTATTTTTAAGGCTGTTGATAGACATTGCCAAGTTGCTCTCCAAGGGCCAGCAGCAGCTCACACTGCCTCCAGCTGTGCGTGAGCCTATCAATTTTAGTAGTTTTGGATTTGACTCTCTCTTCCTCAACCTATCTCTTTCTCTCTCTTCTCTCTCTCTCTCTCTCTCTCTCTCTCTCTCTCTCTCTCTCTCTCTCTCTTCCTTTCTCCCTCAATCTCTCTCTCCCTCAACCTCTCTCTCTCCCTCCTTCCCTTTCCTCATTTTCCATCTACATATAATATTACCATTTTCTTTTTTATTTCTTTGATTACCAAGCAAGGTTTGAACACTTTCCCTCAGGTTTGTTGTTGTTGTTATTGCTTTTAAAGCTATTCTTTTTTCCTCTTTGTGATATTTCTTATTCTTTGTCTGTTTTAGCTTTCAGAATCTTACTGATTTTCTAAGCTCTTTATGTTAAAACTATTAAATCATGGATTGTCATTATTGCTTAGAATATGGTTCCATTCTACATTCATTTAAGATTTGTAAAGCCAAAGACTTTCTAAAATACAATTTAATCCACAAATGTAACATTTTGTGATGTTGCCAACTAAGTATTTTCTGACTCAGTATCTTGATAAATATTCAATTTTATTTTATTCTTTTGCTTATTTGTATTTTAAAATGATCGGCTTCTTGTTCTGGAAGTTTGGGGGCTTTCTTTTCTCTTCGACCAAGATTGACTCTGATATAGGAGTAACCTGGGTTTTTGCTAAATTACAAACCAACATTTGTCTCTGCAGTATTCATTGTAATAATACCTCGCTGTTCCCATGGTTCCTTAACCTCATTAAGAAAGGTGTTGTTCCTCAAAGTGGCTGTTTCTGGTCCTTCACTTTTGAAGCTGGGCAATGGCCTCTGCAGATGTGCCTTTTTCTCTCTGTTCCAGCCACAGCCACCTACTGAGTTTCTCTTCCAGCAGAATCCCCAGAGATAGCCTTGCACATCAGGACCAAAGACTGATGCACCTCCAAAGCTTTTCTTTTTATCTATCTATTTTGCTTTCGCAGTGGCAACCTGTGCTCTGGGGGTTCTGGGGAACATAGCCTTAACCTGTGCCTGTGGGAAGCTGTCAGGTGTAAAGGGACCCTTCTCTAGAGCCTGAGCAAATCTTAGCGAGTGCTCAGCCTGAACAGGGTACCAGAGAGGCACTGCAGACTCTAGGAACCACAGAGCCCGGATCTTAGTCCAAGACTGGAGGAGCTCAGACGTCATCCCGAAAAAGGAAATCAATAAGTTACACATAGAAAACAACAACAATGTATCCATCCTTAAAAATATGAAACCAATTTTCAAAAAGAAAGAGCAAACGATAAACAAGAAGCCCTAGTTCTAAGGATCTGCCCACTAGGGGAGACATGGAGATAGAGGAACAAGGGCTGCTACTCATCCCTAGGAAGCTGATTGACATTTCAAAGTTTGGGCAAACAATTGCTTTGCAACAAAAGCATACCACATCTTAGGGACCAATCAATGACACATAAACAAGATGCACTAAAACACAGCACACTCACTTTCGTACCTGAGTGTAATGTGCAGAACCAGATCTTTCTCTGATCCCATAACGTAAGAACATAAACTGTGTTTACATTGGTGGCATATAGCATACTTTGGGTACCAAGAACACTAGCCTGTAGGGGTGAAGGCCCTCTGTAGGCACTAGTTCAACTTCTTTATGTTCAATGAGTTGTGTAGGTGTTGTCTTCAGCAATGGGGCCTTGCCCTCAGCTTGTAGAGAGCAGCCTATAGCTGTGTCAGTAGCCTAGGTTATTTGGGGGTTCCATGGAACCCCTTTCTCATTAGATGTAACCCATTCCTGGTACTAGAAGATTTATTTGGTGGCAAGAGAAGACCAGATGGGATTCGCCTTCCCTCTTACATGTGTCCTGCCTGCAAGATATGCTAGGACAATCGTAGCACGAAGTTTGTAGGAGTAACCAAGCACGCCTGATTTGACCTAAGGCCCACTCCACAGGATAAAACGCATCCCCGACGCACCTGCTTAGGTGATCAAGAACCTGAGACTAGAAAGCCCAGAGACCTAGGGGAAATCCAAATATGGCTGTTCTACTAAAGGAACATAGCAAGAAAATAATTCCTGGTGACATTCTGCTCTACTCATAGATCAGCATCCCACTCAGCCATTATCAGAAAAGCTGCCTCCTGAAGCAGATGGGAGCAAATACAGAGACCCACTGTCAGATATTACACATTACTCAGAAAATGAGAGACCTTGGAACACTCAGATCTTGTCTCCATCAAGTGTTTGAACTCAGAGACTGAGGAAGCATGTGCAGAACCTGCAGTGGTCTGCTTCAGCTGGGGTCCTAGAGCTGAAAGAAGTGGACATGTTCTCCACTCCTAACCCAGAAGCTATCTCTTGATAACCACTTGCAAATGAACATTCCATTTTCTCCAAGGGATCCCAGCAGTAGATGGCCAACAGAAAATGAACTCAATTACATCTTCGGAAGATTTTAGTCTCATAATGTCATGTCCGGGCCTTTCCCTTTTCTTATTTTTTTGTTTTAATGTCCTCTTTTTTTAAAAAAATAATTTTTTTTACACAACTGGTCCTTTGTATATATATCATGGCTTCCAGTTCTGTGTTTTGATCAGACCCCAGAGTGTGATTGAGTTGGTATCTGCACCTGTTTCTGCCTCTCATGTCTTTTTTTGGCCTCTTCTCCTTCTGCTTTGTCCTCTTCCTATTAGTTTGTTCTTGTTTTACCTAAGTATATCTTATTGTATAATAATTGCATTGTTATCCTTTAGATAATAATTGGATACGAATCCTTATTATTATCCTTTAGATGTGTGTTTGTTCTCTAATGACAGGAAGAGGGTAGATCCAGATGGAAGTGGAGGTTGGGAGGAACTGGGAGGAGTACAGGGAAGGGAAACCATAATACAGATCTATTTTATAAAAAAAAATCTATTTTCAAGAATTTTTTTAAATTAAAAAGGCAATAAATTGCCAGGTGGTGGTGGCGCACGCCTTTAATCCCAGCACTTGGGAGGCAGAGGCAGGTGGATTTCTGAGTTCAAGGTCAGCCTGGTCTACAGAGTGAGGTCCAGGACAGCCAGGGCTACACAGAGAAACCCTGTCTCGAAAAACCAAAAAAAAAAAAAAAAATGCAATCAATCAATAAATTCTTACCACCCAAGTCAGTATGGGGAGGTTGGTGAGGAGAGGGGAGCTGCAAGCCTTACTCTCACTGAGCACACACATCCTGTGCCCTCTCTGGATATGGGTGCATTATTCTAATGAAGAAAATACTCCCAAACTCTTCCCTTTGCTTGTCTTTTGCCTCCAACCCAGAAGGAGAGGAGAAAAGAAGGAGAGAGAAGGAAAGGAGGGGAGTGGAGGAAAGAGAAGAAGAGAAGAGGGGAAATGGAAGAAACGTTTCCCCGTTTTTTTCTCAGGTACCTATTGATTGGTCTCAGATGGTCTCTGGAAACATAATTTAGTTTTTACACAAAGGGTGGATTCTTTACCCAATCTTGGACAAAGGTAAGGTTTCTATGACTGATGCCAAAGGTAAATACCCTATTCCTTAAACCAGTGTTCATCAATTCAAATCCATGATGTCAGAAGCAGAAACTTGTGCAGCATCACTAAGTACCAGAGACAAAAGAAAGGTGGCTCTTCAGCACAATGCAGCATAAGAGAAATAGCAGCATAAAATAGGTCCTTGCAACCGCAAGGCTTTGCTGACTTCTGGATGCTTCTGACAACATCCGTCAGAAAACCAGAAGCCAGTCTTCCTCTGGACTCAAGATTTAAAGTACCCCCCCTTACACTCCCCTCTGCTGAGTGGTGGGAGGTTATGGAAACAATGAAAGTTGGATCAGGAAACAAAACAGATCAGGAGGGGGAAGGACCCTGAGATCCAAGATTGTATCTTTCCTTATATCAGTGTTGGTAAAATTATACACAAAACAACCCACTTTAAGGAATTTTTATGCTATATTTAGTGGCAGAGGCAAGAGGATCATGAGTTCAAGACCAGGCTGAGTGGCATAGCACCACACTGTCTCCAAAAATTAATTTAGAGAGTAGAAGAGAAGGGATTACTTTCTTAGAAAATACTAAGTATATACTCGATTTTTCATTCATACATATTTTCTACTTACATATCCAAGACTTTTTACTTTGCATTGTTTATAGACTCACGAAAAGTTCTGCAGTCACACAGACAGCTCTCATGTACCTGTCACTCAGCATCTCCTGAAAATGGCATCTTATGTAACTCCAGTTCATGATCCAACCCAGGAGACGGAGACTGATGCAGTCTCAAACAAGAGCTTGCACACAGTCAATTATATAGAGCCACGAGGAATTATAGGTTTCTGATAATAGAGTCTGTGAGTATTAGCCACAAACACTGCGACTGTAAACTTCCCGAACAACAATCATTGCCAGCTCCAATCCCCAGGGAAAATACTGAGGGAGGTGTTTGTGAGGAAGGATGGCATGGGTGTGTCAGTTCTTGGGAACTGACAGGAAGGCTCTAGAAATGAGTTTAAGAGGCAAAGAAAGCAGGACCCTCAGGAAAAATGGTTATGTTGAAAGGCAGCTTAAGAGAACTAAGACGGGTATCTAAGTATGGATGCAGATGAAGAATAAAGTGGATATTTAACTGACAGCTGTAGACGTTCAAGGCACAGTGCTCTGAGAAGGTGAAATAGAAGGAAGAGAGTTGAGAGAAAGCCAGTGTGCCCTCCATGACCTTGGTTAAATGAGCAAGGCTTGGCTTTATATTCCTAACTGGGCAGCCACAGCATTCCATTCGTGCTGGAGTGACTAGCTAGTTCAGGTGTAGCTGGTGACTCTACATCCTTCCTTTACTACAAGACACAGAAGTTCTATGGCTCCCACCACAGGGCAAGTTGCAAGTAAGGGGACTAGAAAAGTCTAGCTTTTAAGAATCTTCTGGCCTAATGGACAAGTCTGCTAGACATTATGGAAGATAAGAACTCCAGCATGGATGGAATGGAGGAGGAATTGGCCTGGCCAACACCAGGGTGTTTGGGAAAGGACAGAATTAAGAACTCACTAGAGGGCCTTGCAAAGGGGAGCATCTGGTGTTTTGACTTTTACAGAAACTGTTGGTGTCTTCCCCATTCTTTTTAGGCATAAAGCATATCAGACTTGGTTTTCTTCCTTTGGTGATTGACAGTCTGTTGTTTTTGCTAGATTGTTTGGAGGCATTTGACGGTGGCAGATGCATTGTTTTCTTCTCCTTCTAAACCTCAAAGAGAATTCCTGTCACTTATCTCCATTTTCCAAGACTCTACTGAGGAGGCCAACCTGGCTGGCTGATCTAATTAATGTCTATATTATCTATCTGCTGCTTTTGAAGTTGTTGTCACATTGTTATTAAAGCTGCAGTGGGATGTGCCTGAAGGCTAGCTTTGCCAGCAGACCTCCATCCACTAACGTCTTCAGCCACAGACAGAGAAAGGAGGCAAGAGTCGTTCTGATTTGGGGAAATCGTTTATTTCTTCTCCTAAGAAATTTGGCCACAGATGCATTCTAATCTCGGCAACAACCTCTCCATCAATATTCTCCATCTCTTTGCCACAATCCTCTGAGGTTCATACGAGTTAGGGTCACAGAGAGCTGGGATGATTACAGCCCTCATCTGTTGGACCCATGTATTGTTTCTCCATCAGCTTCTTCTGATAGGAAGGTACAAAATGAATCTGTCATTGTTGCTGTTGTTGTGAGCCACGTGAACACTTAAAAAAACGTATTGCTGTGAGCAAAGTCCTGCGAGGAAAGCCTGGATGGAAAGGGTTATTCTGAGCTTGTGGTTTCAGGGAGGTTGGTACATGACTACTTCATCTTATGAGTTTGGGCAGAGCATCACTGTGGTGGGAAAGCAGAGCTGAGTCTGTGCTTTATTTCTTGATCAAGAAGAATCAAAGAGAACAAAAAAGACTGGAGACCTTGCATAACCACGAGCAACCTCCTTCCCCTAAGTAGTGCCACCTTCTGAAGCTTCTATAACCCCCAAAGGATCACCACAGTCTGAGACCAATCTTCCCAGCATGGGCTTATGTGGAACATTTTGTTTTCAAATCATGGCACAAGACATTTAAAATGCACTGGATTATAAGGGGGCCTACGATGAACATAAATATACCACAAGACCCAGGTGCACAGGATTCATTCTTGCTCAAATTTAGAAAAAGTCCTCAAAAGCAGGCCCTAGCTGGGCAAGAACTGGTGGGAGTCTCCAGATCTGGAGTAGAAAAATCCAGTGTGAATTAGGCTCTGATACATAGCAACCATGTGTCCTTAGATCAGCGCCTTCATGTCAGTGTAGAGCAAAACTGTAAATGTTGTACTCATTAACCTCAGTGTCACAATTTCCACAATCAGCAACATCACAACTGAAGTCATAAGTAACATCACCACCATCACTAGCATCACCGTAGAAATCATGATGATTATCATTACCATCATCACCATTATTATCTAATCATCATCATCAATAATCTTGCAGATTAAAGGTAATATAATATTATTATTTTATGGAGTATCCCAAGCAGTCAAGAGACTATGTCACATTCTATAGCTAGATCCCTCAAGACAACATCATCTTCTATTCTATAACGTCCTCATTTCCAAAGAGTGTGCTCCATATTAACATATTATTAAGCAAATAAACAGGGAGATGGGACTTAGTGCTTACTAAGCACTGGTATATGATATACACCTTATAGCCTGGTTTTTAACTGTCAAAGAATCCTTAAAAATATTCCACTTTCATCTCTAGGCTATCATTATAAAGATCCTTCAAAGTTAAGTAACTTCACAAAGGGCAGGTCATTAGGAAGTGGCATAGTCTGCCCAGTGGTCATTTCATACCAGGATAGCTCCCTAATGAGCCAGCAAGTGTTCTTATGCAGAATCGTCTTTGCTGTGTGTAATCTGGGTAGTCAAACATTTGCTGCATCCAAATAGGGAAGAGGAACTAGGATCTGGGAGTGAGTGGCAGATAGCCCAACAATGTCATCAACACTAAATTGCCTGGCCCTCAGGCTGCTAAGATTTTCTAGTCAAATTCTAGCCACCTATAATTAAGAAAGTACATATTTTTTCCACTTGCAAAACTATCCATCCAAACAGGGCATGCTGAGAAGTCTGGTCATGATGTTGTTATTTGAACAGGCTGCTTTTAAAAATCTCCTCAAAGAAAATGACAAACACAGACTCAAGTCACTAATAAAATGAAATATTTAAGCTGGGGTTTCTTCCAGCATAATGAATAGATTTCAGTAAGGGGAGAGAGAGCTTTCCAGCTCCAAAGGTCAAGTTATAGGACTTTTACATAAATGCTTATGGGGACACTAAGAGGTGCCATATGGACATGGCAATATCTGTAAATGACACCTAAGTTATAATAATATCTCCAGAAAATACCAGCTGATATTCCTCCACTCCATGAAAAGCAATTAATATACTGTTGTAAGGATATCAGCTCTGGGGAGGTGGAACAATCAGTAAATACCACACCGTGTCTAGGGAGACGGTAAAATTGGTAAGTTGCTTGCTGTGGCTCCTGATTACCCACGTTCTATCCCAGGACCCACGTGAAAAGAAGCTGGGTGTTGTGGTCTGCACTTGCAGTCCCAGTGCTGGGGAGACAGAGGCTGGAAGCTCTTTGGGGTTCACTCATCAAGCAGCCTAGCTAAATTGGTGAGTCCTAGTCATTGACACACACTGTCTCAGAAACAAAGTGGCAAGGTAGGAGGTGGAGAGAGTGCCTAGTGTGTTGGCTGGAGAAGTGGCTTAGCAGTTAACAGCCCTGGCTGCTCTTTCTAGAGAACTGGCATTTGACTCTCTGGTACTTTACAACTGTCTGTTAACTCCAGTTTCAAGGAACCTAGTACTTGCATATGGCCTCTGCAGGTATTGCATGCACTCGGTGCCCAGATTTACTTGCAGTCTAGACACCCACACACATAAAATAAAAATAGGTACATATTAATAAACATTAAGGTGGGTGACATCATGAGGAATGACACCCAAAGTTGACTACTGGCTTATAAATGCATTCCCATACATGTAAAGCTACACACACACACACACACACACACACACACACACACGCACACGCACACACACACACGCACACGCACACACACACACACACACACACACAGAGAGAGAGAGACAGACAGACAGACAGAAAGACAGACAGAAAGACAGACAGAAAGACAGATAGGGTTTACTATCACACTGATCAAGAAATCTGGGTTCTAGGGATAATCATGATGGTGGTGGTTATAACTGGAGGATTGGTGAGCATGAAACATAGCCAGAAACAACCCTAGTTACTACTACCCTTGGGGGTTGGTTTTTATTCAATACCTTGTAAGACTGTAATTGTTAGCCTAATCTCACTGATCTGAGATGTGCAGCTCAGAGGTTAAGTAACTTGCATGTAATTAATGAGAAATAAGCCAGATGCTACTTAGACCAGCTTAATTACATTCATTACCCCATGTGTAGCCTACCCAAGTCTGTCTCCAGAGTTATAACAAAGCATTGTATATCAGTAGCAATAGTGCTTAAAAGGAAACCTCCTCTTAAAAGGTTTTCATGCCATGGCCAAACTAGCCAGCTAAAAAGGACTATGTCATCCATGGGGGAATGAAGATGGAGATGACAGAGGAGTCTAATCCTCTTAATTCCTACAAAACTTTCTAAATGGGTATAGACTTCTTGGTAGGCCATTTATGTACTGATAGCAATTTTAGAGTTGAAGTTTTGTGTGTGTGCATGTATTGTAGCTATGCATGTTTGTATGTGCACATGTGCATGTTCATGCAAGTATCTGCTTGTACATGGGTAGATGTATATGCACATGTGAGTGGAGTTCAAAGTAGACGTCTGGTGTCTTACTTGATCACTTGTCACCTTATCTTTTAAGACAGGATCTCTCACTGAATCTGGGGCTGAATGATTTGGGAAGCCTGGATGGGCCTTTGGGGCCCAACTGTAGCCATGTCTTTGGCACTTGTATTACATCCAGTACAACCCTCAGAATTTTATGTGGATGCTGGTGATCCAGACTCAGGTCTTCATGCTTGCATAGGAACCACAGCACTGTCTGAGCCATCTCCCCAGAGTCCTTAGCCCAGATATCCAAGGGTACATTAGGTTGATCAATATATGAGGCCAAGAGTCATAAGTCTATTTTTTTCTTGGATAGAAGATCACCACCTTAATTAGATGCTTAAGGGTTTGGGATAGCCTTCCCACCAAGGAAGAGCTTCAATCTATAGGACCTTCAACCACAAAATGTCCTTCGAGCTCAGTAAGCACTTGTCACACATGTTCAAGAAGGTGCCATGATACAGTAAAGACAGCATTCCTCCGTGTGTTCATGTGTTCTCTCATTGGAGTCTTTTGCAATTCCTTTACTTGTTGCTGTGTTCCAGGCAACATGGATTCAGAGATAAATTCACCTTTAAGGAGATTTGTTACATGACCAGATCCCGGTGAGACATGAACAAATGTCTACTTCTCAGAGTAGGGCACCAACAATGAAGCAAGGTTATGATTTCAACCCTAGATTGAGGAGTCTTTATTGTTTTTACTGTTCTATCCATGTCTTTGTTAGACTTATTCATGGGCGCATGGGTGACCCCAAAACTATTGTCCCTAACCACAAGATCAGTGCCTCCCAAAAGCTATGGAGGCCTGGCCCTACTCAACTGACTTCCCATGTTCTATATTCAGGAACATCCCCAAACACTATGTGTAGCTGAGACAGAATTTTATACTACCAGAATGAAGATGTAGGGGTGATGGTTAAAACCTCAGGTGAGGCTCTCATAACCTTCTGCATATTCTTTCTCTGAGGAAACATCAGCAGATCTTGAGGCTGTCTTGTTGATAATCTCAGCTGCTCTGATTAAGATGGTGATGGCTGATGATGGCTGTCAGGCTCAGAGGACAGTGTTCCACAGCAAACTCCGAGCAGGGGAAAATTCCTAAGCAGATGATTACAGAGTATATGCTGTCATTTCAGGCATAACAGGAAGCATCTGAGCCAGTCAGGAAAGGGTGTAGGAATTTCTCATCCATGTCTTGAATAACGGGGAGAATTCATTAACTACTTGTAGAATGGAGTTCATTTTGGGCTGAGCCAAGGACTAACCCAAAATAGTAGAAAATATAGGTGGATCAATGCAGGAAATCTAACATGAATTTCCCCAGAACATAAAGTAGTCAGTAATGGTAAAGGACTCCATGGGAAGATTGTACAGCAGGTTGAGGAGACTGTCTAGTATACTCCTCTCTACCACAGGGAGGTGATCTGGTATAGAATTTATATTACTGTGATAAACACCATAAGCAAAAGCAACTTGTAGAGGAAAGAGCTTACATAAGCCTGCAGTGGTACATTACAATCAAGAATCAAAGGAAGTCACGACAGGAACTCAAGGAGGACAGGAATCTGAAGGCAAGAGCTGACACAGAGGCCATGGAGAAACACTGCTTACATGCTTGCTCCTATAGCTTGCAGAACCTGCTTTCTTATTCTATCCAGAGCCACCTGCCCAGGAGTGACACCACTGTCAGTGAGATGGACCATCCCACATCACAAGACAATACACCACAGGCTTGCCCACAGGCCAATCTGGTGGGGCTGTTTTCTTAATTGAAGTTCCCTCTTCTAAAATAACTATAGCTTGTGTCAACTTGATGTAAAAGAACTTTTCAAGACTTTTTTAGACTTCGGCAACAACCCAGGCTTCATATTATGCAAACTTCAACATAGACAGAGACCCTCTCTTGTCAGATGGCTGGGATCATCTCAAACTGTCCATTTTCATATTTTTATCCAGACCTAAAGACAACCAATCTCATGCACTAATATTTTTGAAAAATAAGTTAACAGTGAAGATAGGGAGATGGGATTAACGTTTGAGAACTGGAAATAGACTGGATGTGAAAAGGAGATGGAAATTGAAGCCACTTGTAGCATCGTAGAAGAGTTTACCTCTGACTTCTGAATTTGAATCATGCACAACAAATGGAAGGATGGACGATGGTGGTGGATGGTCTAATGTGAAGTAACCTAGAGACATAATCACATTTTTTCTTTGTGTATGAAAGAGACATAATGAAGAAAGGAACTGAGAGATAAAGAAGAAAGACAGAGTTCCTAAAATGGAAAGAGAAGAAAGAAAGTCAAAACATTTGGTTTGGAAGAGGGCAGTTCCCTGCCCCCATTAATTAATTAATTAATTTAATTTACAGCCTGGTTGCAGCCTCCCTATTTACTCTCCTCCCAGTCCCATCCTCACATCCCCTCCCCCATTCCCTGTCCCCTTCCCTAAGAGAATGGGAGGCCTCATGCACCAACCCACCCTGTATATCAAAGTGCAGCAGGAATAAGGGCATCCTTTCTCACTGAGACCAGAGGAGGCAGCCCAGTCAGAGAAAGGGATCCAAAAGCAGGCACCAGAAATCTCTCTCTCCTCTCTCTCTCTCTCTCTCTCTCTCTCTCTCTCTCTCTCTCTCTCTCTCTCTCTCTCTCTCTCTCTCTCACATACACACACACACACACACACACACACACTAGCAGGTTTTGAAGGCAAGAAGTACATGAAGACTAAAACAAAAGCCCAGCAGAAAGTGAAAGTGTGTGTGTGTGTGTGTGTGTGTGTGTGTGTGTGTGTGTGT
>JADRCD010203139.1:61-19190 GCA_019843815.1 Montemys delectorum
TCTCTCTCTCTCTCTCTCTCTCTCTCTCTCTCTCTCTCTCTCTCTCTTTCTCTCTCTCTGTTGTTCTTTCTCTCTCTGGTATGTCTCTCTGCATCTGTGTGTGTGTGTGTGTGTGTATATATATGTGTGTGTGTGTGTGTGTTTGTGTATGTATGTGTGTATGTGTATGTGTGTGTGTGTGTGTGTGTGTGTGCCTTGAAAATAATGCATGAGGTAAAAATGAATTAACAAAATGAAAAACATACCTGAAATACAAACACAGAGAGATAGACAGACAGACAGAACACATAAAAACAGAAAATTCAAAACCATAATATACAAACAAAGGACCAGTATGATAAAAAAAAATTGTGAGACAAAGTGTCTACAAAAATACAATTGAATTCATTTTCAGTTGACCATATCCTGCTGGGCATAGAGCCTAACCTTAACTGTGGTTATTATATACAGTGAGTCTATGTTGAAGAATGCTAGTTTTTCCTTTGCAAGCAGATGTTAAATAGAAAGAGTTTCTTGCTTAAGGATGTTATCTCATCATCACTTCTCCATCTCACTGCTGGGAACTTATCTACTTCATGCCTGTTCATGGACTGCATACTGCTACCACCACCCTTATATCTGAATCCTTTCTGTTGTTTCTAGAGGGCATTGTTTCTTGATGTCATCCATCCCCACTGGGTCTTAAAATTTTTCTCATCTGCTTTTCTAAATAAGTCCAAGCTCTGAGGGAGAAGAGTGATAGAAGCATCCAATATATGACTAAAATGTTCCAAGGTCTCTCATTCTCTACATACACTCCAGCTATCTATCTCCTTATTAGTTCCAATCTCTTTCAAGAGGAAATTTCTCTGGTGATGATGGAGTGAGTCATTGATTAGTGAGTATTGTAGAATTAGGAACCATTTAATTGCTATATTCCTTTAGGAGGCAATAATATTTTGCTTTCTCTTAGGTCCGTGTCCTATCTAGTCTTAGGTTCTCAGCCCCAAAGTATTTTAGTGGAGCCCACAGTTAAGAGGCTTTGAATTTTAAAAGATATTGGACATTTTAAATTGATTGAACTTTTAATATGTAAAGACTGTGGGACTTTAGATCTTGGGGATGAATAAGAAAGTAAGGGTTGAGGCTTAATAGTTATGTGTTTGAGTGTCAAGTTGACAAGGGGTCAATTGTACTGGCTAGTTTTGTGTGCTAACTTGACATAGGCTGGAGTTATCACAGAAAAGGGAGCTTCGGTTGGGGAAGTGCCTCCATGAGATCCAGCTGTGGAGCATTTTCTCAAGGGTGTAGGGCCCCTTGTGGGTGATGCCATCCCTGAGCTAGAAGTCTTGGGTTCTATAAGAGAGCAGGCTGAGCAAGCCAGGGGAAGCAAGCCAGTAAGGAACATCCCTCCATGGCCTCTCCATCAGCTCCTGCTTCCTGACCTGCTAGAGTTCCAGTCCTGACTTCCTTTGGTGATAAACAGCAATATGGAAGTAAGCTGAATAAACCCTTTCCTCCCCCCCCCAAAAAAAAAAAAAGTATCAAGCACAGGTTAGACCTCATAGAGTGGTTCTTAAACCTAATTCAAGGTAGTTGATTACCCCCACAATATTTGTTCGATTACAATACCTACATGTTATGGAGGCAGGTCATTACTGTAGATCACAGAGTTTGTAGCTGGGTTGGTAATTATCATTCTCCTTTGGTAGCATGTATAGCAACTTATAATACTTTAAAGACAAGCCAATAGAGTGAAGGATCTGGGTAGGGACAAGCTTGATTTCCCCATGTGCAGTGAGATATGTAAGTTTTGTCTTCGGCAATAGTTCTTTACCATCAGTTTGTAGAGAACAACTAACGACATTGTCAATAGCCTAGATTGTTTGGGAGGTCTCTACAGGGTTCTTTGGTTAACAACTTAAAAATGGAGCCCATCCCTGACATGAAGGTTTTACCTCGTGGTGAAACATGTATAATAGGGGCATTGTCCTCCCTATTATTTTATGATTACATTTAAATTTCTTTGGTATATGTATATATTTTAAAGGCTTCTATAGGAGTAGTTTTCCATATGACCCCCTCAAAAGGACCTTAGTTAGTTACTGTCCATCCATATTCCCTTCCTTACCCCTCTCTTCAATCCCATCCCTCTTTAATCATCCTACACCAGTCTCCCACTAACCATATATTCTACTTCCTCTTCACTGAAGTATCTTCCTCTTCCTCTTGTTTTCTTTACTCTATATTTAACTTCTATGGTTATATGGATTTTATAGAATAAAGGTCCTCGTAAAGTATGTTTTTTACCATCTCTGGAATTTACTAGTCTCTGTTGTAATACATTATTTTTCATTTCTAATTTGATTAACTTGAAACTTGTCTTTTTTTTCTTTATTAACTTGAATAAATGTTTATCAGTCTTGTTAATCTTTTCAAAGAACCAGCTTTGCTAGGCTAAGATTCTTTGCATTATTATTTTCCTATTTCATTATTTTCAGCTCAGATATTTTATTATTTCTTTCTGTATATTGGGGGGGGGAGTGAAATGTTGTTTGTTTGGGTTTTTTTCCCAAAGCCTTAAAAATACATCCTTAATTTAATAGTTTCAAATAGTTCAAACTATTTTATGAAGGCACTTATTGCAACAAACTACCCTCTTAGGACTGTTTCCATTCTGTCCCACAGACTTTAACATGCTGTATTTTCATTTTCCTTCCAGACAAAAATTTCTTGTAAAATTATAGGACTAAATTTTATAACCAAGTAAAAGAACTCAATGAGATTATATGCTATGCTTGTCCATCAATGGAAGTAGGTTCTTTTATCATCATTGTGTCTGTATCTCTTTTTCCCAGGTTAGCTTCTATCTTTATATCTCTTATAATCTAATGGTAGACTAAGCTACAATCATGTCCTTTTCCATAAGGAGAAAAACACAGTCAGAAAATAGTTATTTTTGTACTAATAAATGTTAGCCAAGTTTTAATTATTAGTGAAGTTAGAATACATGTTATGTACTCATTTAATGTCAATAGCCATGAAAGATTAGCTGGTATATCACAACAGATAGATGAAGCCAAATAAGAAAAATGTTATTAATTTAAAAATATGAATTATACTGTTGTCTTTAAGAGCAGAAATCTGCTTTTCCAACTACTGTGGTACCATTGCCTCCAAATCTTCAATTGATACATTTCTGTCAACCAAAATACAATTCATTGATCTTTTCATAAAAATATATAAATATAATTTTATAATATTATATTGCATTATATCTCAAAGTAATAAATATAATAACCTAGGAATGGTTATCATATTCATTAATGATAATCAATCTCATCATATCCAACAATAAAATCATTATTAAATGTGTACTCTATGGAAGTACAGTAAAATCTGTAATATTTATGCCATGTATTTTAGAAAAAGAATCTCATGGAAGAATTTTGTACTGAGAACTCAAAAGAACATATAATGCCATCTTTAATGAAAACTCAACTAAATGAGAAAATCTGCTTTTATTATTGAAAATAATCACTCAATGATAGGCTAATCTATGATGCAAAATCTCTCATAATGTGTCATTAAACCAAACATATTTACTTTACTAAAACAGAAAATATTTTTATTGGGCTACTATCTACATATGTAGAGTACAAAAATAACTAAAAACAAATGCTTTAAGAATATGGCTTATGTTTCTGGCAATTGTTCTTTCCATATGCTGATATAGAGATGTATTAGGAGCACAGAGTTATAACTTTATATAAATATTTCTTTCATATAGATCATTAACACTCTTTTACTTCCTTATTGAAAATATTTAAATATTGTACATTTAAAAGCGTTGAATAAATGCAGTTTCCCAGGAGTATCTTATACAAAATCTGGCCTGGTGATAAGGAAAATTTTATTAACCATCCATGGTACTGATTACTAAATAGGTTGTGATTTATTTTGATTTTTATATTAAAGCAGTGATTCAGAAGTTGCAACCATTATAGTCAGATATCACTCAGAATATTTGGCTCATTTTTCACATTCTAAAATCTTACTTTTTCACACAGACACATGAAAAACAGCCAGCTTGTAATAATGTCAATGCCATATTATGACTTGGATATCAAATATTGATTTCACAGTCTTATGTAATTAAAGGTTAGTCATTGGGGGTAGATTTACAACAGAGTACATTTGGTATCTGGTCAATTTCTGTCTCTTTCTGATTTCTTCATGCCATCACATTATTTTTCTTCTACTATGTTGTTTTACCATCATGATGTTTCTCTTCACCTCAGTCCTACAACAATTGTCCATGGTAACTACATACTACAATCTCTGAAACCTAAGTCAATATCAATATTTCTGGCTTTTAAATTGCTTTTCTCAGGTTTTTTCACAGTGAGAAGAGTGTACTAGAATAAGATGCAATATATATAAATATATTTCCCGATCCTAATGTGTATTGATCCATAAATTTTGTCTTACTAGTGGAAGACACCAATCTATGTGGACCTATTCACTCTTGTAGTACAGACTACCAAGATCATGCACCTTTATTGTTAAAAAAGAGTGACATATGGCTAATACCAAGACTTAGTTATCAATAAAGAACTATTTGAATTTCCCTGCCTTACTCCTTTATAACCGTACAACTTTCCCACTCTTAGTGAGTCTTGATACCTGATGCCTCTTCTAATCACACAAGTTCCTTTCTTGTTACGGATAATTGCCTTTCTGACATTGTTATCTGTATTTTTCCATCTCTACACAAAACAGTTTTTTGATACTTTTTGCACAATGGATGGCACTTCTGTAAGCCCCTTGGGAAAATAATACAATGGTATTTTGAGAGTTGTCACATAGTAAACTCTAAAATATTTGACAAAGGGAATACATTTATGCTATTTTATGTTACTCTCTGGAAGATGTATTCCAAAATAAAACATCATCAGTGAAGAACTCACTGAACTAAGAGCAGCAATGGGAAGAAAATGGTACACAGTTATAAATTTTGTCATAAGAAATTTACTGTGTTAAAGAAAATGAAAACAGAACCTTCACAAGGCTGAGGTCCTTTCCTCCTACTGATGATCAAATTTGCAGTCCTCTACTATACACATGCTGCCAGAACATTCATGGGGAGGGGGGAGGCAAAAGAAGTTTGTTCTTGTTGTTTTTGTTTGTTTGTTTGTTTGTTTTTTGGAGGGGAACCTGGGAAAGGGAAAATTTACATGTAAATAAAGAAATTATCTAAAAAAAAAAAAAGAAAGAAAATGAAAACAGATTTCTCCCACTCATCCAAGAGAAGACTGTTGTTACTTGGGGTGAATGAAAAGTTGAATACTGAAGTTTTTCTTTCCTCTAGTTCATAAAGCTTCATACAATTGAAATATTTAAATTGAGCTATGAAGAGATTATAGAGTCCTATTTTCCACACGATCAGATCATGTTATTCAAATAGTTCATAAGGAGTCATGATCTCTTGGGATTATAATAAAAAGTTTTACTCTGTCAGCCTTACTAACGTAAGCCTCATTTTTCTATGATCGTATGCCTTTTGAAAGAAAATCTTTCAAGTACAAATTGGAAATAAATGTACTTACATAAAAAGTCCACCCTTCAGAATCTCTTATGTCAGTCTTTCAGTTGAATTAAGTGGTAAAATGAGATACTGTTCACTTTCTGCTTCAAGACAATAGCAGAAAACACAAATATCCAAAGTGTGATGGAATTTTTCTAAAGGCAAAATGGCATGATTATAAATATATTATGCGTGATTTTTTTTTTACTTTGTATAATAAAAAGTTTTAAAAATCACAGTGCAAGTCTTCTTCCCTGCCTTAGGAGATTTACATTTTTGGATGAAAGACACACAGAAACTTTAATTTTTAATATGCTTAGGCACTACCCTCCATGCTGTTACAATCTATGTTCCTATCGATAACCCAAGTTATTTCTTACTATGTTTCATCTGGGCTGCTCTTAGCTTCCATAAGAAGCAGTCCTCTAGGTCACATACTCTTGGTCCTTAGCCCATGGCGGCTCTCATTTTCCCTCCCTCATGTTCTTTTCCCATCCGTGGCAGTTTCCTCTCTGTTTCCCCACTCTCCAAGCCTGTGAAATATCAAACCTATCTATGTCTCTTCTGCTCAGCTATTATTGACTCTCAATATTCACCAATCAAAATTAACATGGAGGCAGGGTCTCAGGGGCTACATGCAGACTCCAAGTCTTGGGGGCGAGCAATTAACATTATAATAGACAATAAAAGACAAAACCTCAACAACTTTGATATATTTATCAAACCCAGTAGAGATAATATCAACCTGGTAATAACTACTACTATGTTAGCACTTAGGATATGAGTAAATCAATTAACAAATTATTATTGCTCTTTATTTATTTAATGTCTAAGAACGAGGAAATCCATTCATATATCTTGAGAGTCATAATTGTAAATACAAACTCTCATCATCATCTAAAACTTTATAATTTGACAAGCAATTAAGCTTTAGAAAAAATTCTTCATTTTTTTATTTCTTATAAAAAGCTACTAGCATTTGCATTACAAATGCAACACAGCAAGTTCTGTATTCAAGATATTTTCTTGTTTTGTAGAGAGATTTTAAGTTTGGCTTGTTTTCACTAGTCCTATGGGGATATATATCCTCCTCCTGCTAAAACAACTGTGTGTGTCCCATTGTCCAAGGACTGAGACTGTTATATTTCTGATTCTTTCTTGCAAAAAAGAAAAAATCATACCCATTTATAATAAATTCTCCAAAATCATTAAAATGGTCAAATGCACAAAAAACAAAATTGGAGATCCACAACTAAAGCTTTTAAAACTCTCTAAAGGTTTTCAGGTATTTCTCTGTAAAAATTCATGATTTATTTGTTGGTGTAATGGCCCAAAGAATAAAGTCCTTAGATCAGTAATGCCAAGGAGATTACCACACACCTAAATACCAGCAGTCTTTCAAGAAATGAGAGACAGGAAATGCAAGAATTCCTGGAAGCTTGTGAGACAATTTCTTTACCAGTAACTTCAAAGTGACAAAGAAACTCTGCCTCAAGCAATACAGAAGGCAGGGACCAAGACCTAAGGCTGTCCTGTAACCACCCCACCACAAACATATATATACTCATGAACACACATTAGACACACATAAATCATATATACATCCAAAATAAAAGGTAAAAGTGTGTCTGTTTTTAAAAAGGAATGAAGAATTAAATAGTTGCAATTTTTAGCAAAGTGTTTGAAGTTGGGATGATTAACTCTGCCTGATAGTAACAAGAGTACTAGGGAGATGACTCAATATTCATGAGGTTTTATTGCTCAATCAATGAATTCAAGTTCAGTTCTCAGCATACTTGTCTTGTGGCTCACAACCTCTAATGTAAGTTTCAGTGTTCTGAAAATATCTTCTGGCCTTAGTGGATACACACATATACACACAAATACACAGATACACACACTTATGCATAGTGAGAGAAGGGAGAGAGAGATGATAGAGACAGGGGAGAGGAGAGATGGGGAGAGAGAGAGAGAGAGAGAGAAATAATGGTCCAAAGCACTCATACAGAAAATAAACCATCTTTTTAAAATAATAAAAGTAACTCAGTAGTTCAGTAGTTGTTTTCTAGCAAAAGAAAATAGTATTAGGTATAAATGATTCTTTGCCAGTTTATTAAACATAAGCCTTATAAAATTTTTCGAGCAGACTCAATATCCAGGACTAGAGAGCTGATAAGTACACAGTAGATGACACATGGATAGTTGTAAAATTGAGAGTGAGATGAATATGAAGAAATAATAATTCTGTGTTTTAAACAAATGACAATGAATGAGAGGGTTGAGCAAAGCACATATGTAAGAGCTGGTGAATATTAGTGATTTTAAAGGTGGCATGCATCGACTCTTGTACTTACTTACCTAGACATTCTACTTTGCATTTCCTGTAATTAAATGAGGACTTGACTTTCAGATATAAAAAAGTCAACCACTAAATACATGACTATGTAAGCCAGATGCCACCCTTTAGCATTCTACACTAACAGAGTAAACTGTGAGAAGAGACCCTGAAAATATTTTTTGTTTCTTCTATAAACCTGAATTATGTATGAACTTCCTCCCTCATCTTTCTAAAAGGGAAAAAAGGCTGACATCAGGTTTAATTGCGCATGAAGGTTCTTTCTTTTTTGTTGTTCATTATTTTATTCATTGTTGATTTGGTGATGTATGTATGGTTGGTTTTTTTTTTGTCCAACTCTATGATTCTTATATTTCACATAGGACATTTTGCCAAACAATATGAGGAAAGAAAACTTCTCTCATTAATATAAATTCAAAACAAGTACTGCATGAAGTAAATACTTTGAATATTTCAATAAATTCAAATAAAATATAGTTTTTGGATTTTTATTACTTATTTTACGTCTTAATTATGGTGAAAAATTAGACATATCATTCATTTTAAAAGTCCCTTTAAGTCATTAGTGGAAGAAATTTCTTTAAATTGGAATTGTATACTCAAGACTGATTTCTTATTGAGAACTATAAATCATCTATTCAAATCACCATAACAGAAAGTCAATCTCTTTTTTTCTTCATTCCAGGTAAACCACTCAACATCTCAACAGAAAATGGAAGCCTAAACAGAAAGTAGTGAGCTTCTCTCATTAGATATTTCTATTTAAATAGAAAAAAGATGATTCTGTGTTCTCAAAAATATTAGGAATAAAACTGTAAATATTGCTCACTAGGTAAGAGCACTTGCTGGTCTTTCAGATGACTAGAATACCCATACTCTGTGGCATACAACCATCTGTATTTTTTGCTCCCCAGTATCTGATATCTGATACTCTCTTATACATTCACAGCCTCTCTCATATACATGGCATATGGCAGACACACACACACACACACACACACACACACACACACACACAGAGTGGAGGAAGTTCAGGGGGAGAAGCAGAGACATAGGAGGAAGAGGAGGTGAAAGAGAGAGAGAGAACAGAAAAACAATAAAACCTAAGAAAGAAAACAGGTTGGTCATATGTCCACTGAAGTCAGTGGAATTCAGTAGACCAGTACCCACACAGGTCTATTCTCTCCATGTTCCCACACCACCAATTTCATCAGCTTCCTCACAACGTATGATAGGAATATCCAAGATGTTCTTTTTCTCCAAGAGTTTCACAGATGCTATGTCCTATGTAAAATAAGGCCTAACTTCTGGATAGAGAAGGATCCAACATAGAAGAGGTCCTACAAGTACTGTACTATGATTCAGCCTGCAGAAACATAAATCTGTAGGGATATATTAAACACAAAGATCATCACACTATAATACAGTAGCTTTCAACCTTTAAAATAGTTCTGAAGAAGTTAGATCTTGGTTCTTACTCCAGCCCCATGTTCCCAGAAATAAGACTCAGACTCAAAATATATTTACCTTGGTCATACAGCTAGACTCTTCTCTGACAAAATCTAACTGGAAAGAAGCCATTTATTTTAACTTACATTTTTGCTACATGGCTATAGATACCTATGCTCATGTACTGTGCATCTGTCTCCTCATATTTTCCTGGGCTGATCTTCCTGCTCTGATTTTATCCCAGAATTCTTTCTCCTTGTGGATACCCAACCTACTATTTCCTGCCTAACTTACAGGCCATAGCCTATTTAATTGACAGGTGGTGTATCCTTATAATATACAAGATATTCTCTCTTTACAGTTCCTCATGTTGTGATGACCCCAAATCATAAGATTACTTTGCTACTTCCTAACTGTAACATTGCTACAGTTACAAATCATAATGTAAATATCTGATTTGCAGGGTATCTAATATTCAGCTCCGAAAGGGGTGCTGACTCATGGATTGAGAATCATTACTCAAATCTACTTTCCCATGAAATTCACTCTACATTTCATGACTTTAATTTGTAATACTAATTGTGATATAAACATGGATCATTGATATGGATTCATATTTATAGGATAAATAATGAAAGGAAGGGACAAATGTCTATAGATACAGACACAATTATTTTCCAAATATTTTCCAATAGGTTTAATTGGATCTGTAGAGTTTGAAATTGTTGATGCAGAGGGTCAACTGCATCTGATTATCAGATGTATAATTATGGCCCCATCAATACTATGGTTCGGGTTCATTAATTATGCATGAGTTTTTGATAAATCATTCAGATAAGAAATTTCATAAGGTATTATTTTCACAATGTTAGAAGATAAACTTGAGAATGTATACATTTTAATGATATTTGAGCATACAGTAACTCATGATTCCATCACCCTAGGTCAGGTACTTACAGAGTCTAAGGAAAAGGCATATGAGAAAGGCAAAGTGGAGAAAAGAAAAATTAATAATTTGTTTAAGTTTAAGTAGTTGTTATATTTTGACTGGTCTGTAAAGATAATATACATAAATGGGTTGTTTACAATGACTGAGCTCAATCAATATTTTCAGATAAGAATCTATTGTGTTAGAAATACATTAATGCAATGGACTCCCATTTAGTTGGGATTTTTATTATTATTATTACTATTATTATTATTATTATTATTATTATTATTATTATTATTATTATTTAACCTTTTTTATAGTCCAGTCATTACTGCCCTCCCACTGCTCCTCATCCCAATCCTCCTCCCCCATCTCCAAGAGTATGCTCCCCCACTCCACCTCACTCCACTAGACCTCTCCACTCCCTGGGGCCTCGATTCTCTCAAGGGATAGGTGCTTCTTTTCTCACTGAGACCAGACCGAGCAGTCCTCTGCTGTGTATGTGTCCAGGGCCTCATGTCAGATCGTTTTGCCTGTTTTGTGGCTTAGTGTCTGAGAGACTTCAGGGATTCAGATTAGTTGAGACTGCTGGTCTTCCTATGGGGTAGTTCTCCTTGGCTTCTTCCAGCTTTTCTGTAATTCAACCACAGGGATCCTTGACTTCTTCTGTCCATTGGTTAGGTGTATGTATCTGCATCTGACTCTTTTTTTTTATTAGATGTTTCCTTTATTTACAATATCTCCTTTCCCAGGTTCCCCTCCAAAAAATAAAATAAAATAAACAGAAACAAAAACAAATCCCTGTTCCCTCCCCCTCTCCCTGCTCACTACCCCATCCCCTCCTGCTTACTGGCCCTGGCCTTCCCCTACACTAGGGCATAGAACTTTCACAGGGCCAAGGGCCTCTCCTCCCATTGATGACCAACTTGGCCATCCTCTGCTATACATATGCTGCTGGAGCCATTAGTCCCACCATGTGTACTCTTTGGTTGGTGGTGAGTCCCTGGGAGAACTGGGATATCTGTTTGGTTGATATTGTTGTTCTTCCTATCAGGTTACAAACCCCTTCAGCTCCTTTAGTCCTTTCCCTAACTCTTCAACTGGGATTCCCTTCCTCAGCCCAATGGTTGGCTGCAAGCATCCACATCTGTATTTGTCATATTCTAGCAGAGCCTCTCAGGAGACAGCTATATCAGGCTCCTGTCAGCAAGCACTTCTTGGCATCAGCAATAGAGTCTGGGTTTGGTGTCTGTATATGGGATGAATCCCCAGGTGCAGCAGTCTCTGGATAGACTTGCCTTCAGTCTCTGCTCCACACTTTGTCCCTGTATTTTCTTTAGACATGAGCAATTCTGGGTTAAAATTTTGGAGATTAGTGGGTGGCCCCATCCCTCAACTGGGGGCCTTGCCTAACCTCTGGATATGGTCTATACAGGTTCTCCCTGCCTTTGTTGGGTATTTCAGCTATTGTCATGCCCATTGGACCCTGGGAGCTTCTTGCTTCCCTCCCCAGCTCTCCTTCTTTCTACCTCCTGTGATTAATTTGTTTCCCCTTCTGTGTAGGACTGAAGCATACACACTTTGATCTTTCTTCTTCTTGAGCTTTATATGGTCTGTGAGTTGTATCATGGATATTCTGAGCTTTTTGCCTAATATCCACTTATCAGTGAGTATATACTATGTGTGTTCTTTTGTGACTGGGTTACCTCACTCAGGATGATATTTTCTAGTTCCATTCATTTGCCTGTGAATTTCATGAAGTCATTGTTTTTAAGAGCTGAGTAGTACTCCATTGTGTAAATGTACCACATTCTCTGTATCCATTTTTCTGTTGTGGAACATCTGGGTTGTTTCCAGCTTCTGGCTATCACAAATAAGGCTTTCATGAACACTGTGGAACATGTACCCATGTGACATGGTGGTGCATATTTTGGATATATGCTCAAGAGTGGTATAGCTTGGTCTTCAAGTAGATCTATTTCCAATTTTCTGAGGGAACATCCAGATTGATTTCCAGAGTGATTGCATCAGTTTGCAATCCCACCAGCAATGGAGGAGTGTTCCTCTTTCTCCACATCTTTGCCAAAATATACAGTCACTCGAGTTTTTGACCTTACCCATTCTGATTGGCATAAGGTGATATCTCAGGGTCATTTTGATTTGCATTTCCCTGATGACTAAGGGCTTTGAACGTTTCTTTAAGTGCTTCTCAGCTATTTGAGATTCCTCTGTTTTGAATTCTGTGTTTAGTTCTATCACTCATTTTTTGATTTGGTTCTCTGTTTTTTTGTTTTTTTGTTTTGTTTTGTTCTGTTTTAGTGTTTAGCTCCTTGAGTTCTTTATATATATATATATATATATATTGGATATTAGCCCTGTATCAGATGTATGGTTAGTGAAGACTTTTTTTCCCAATCTGTAGGTTGCCAATTTTTCTTATTGGCTATGCCCTTTGCCTTACAGAAGCTTTACCGTTTCATACTATCCCATTAACCAATTTCTGATCTTAGAACCTTAGCCATTAGAATTCTGTTTAGGAAATTTCCTCCAATGCTAGTGAAGTTAAGGCTTTTCCCACTTTCTCTTCTATTATAGTCAGTGTATCTGTTTTTATGTTGAAGTTCTTGATCCACTTGGACTTGAGCTTCGTTCAAGGTGACAAATATGGACTTATTTTCATTTTTCTACATACAGACCACCAGTTAATGCAGAACCAATTATTGGGGGTGCTTTTATTCTTTTCAGTTTATAGTTTTGGCTTCTTTGCCAAAGACGAGTGTCTATATCTATGCATTTTCATTTCTGTGACTTCAATTTGATTCCATTGATCAACATGTTTGTCTCTATACCAATACTATGCCATTTTTATCACTATTACTCAGTAGTACAGCTTGAGTTCAGGGGTGGTGATCAGATATTGGGAGGGAGAAACAAGACTGAATCCCTGAGGGCCAGCAGAAAGATTGGAAACAGGCAACCTTGGGAGGTAGGGGGACTCTCTGTAATGTACCAGGGACCTAAAAGGTAAGAGACTGTCAGAACTCGAAGGCAGGGCCTTACACGAAATTCCCTACAGTGGGGAGAGGGAACTTGTAGAGCATACCTCCAGTAGAAAGACAGGGTATAAAAAGAGGGAATGGGGTTCCCATCCCACAATTAAAAACTCTGACTCAGAATTGTTCCTGTCTGAAAGAACTACAGGGACAAAAATTGAGAAGAACCTGAGGAAAAGGAAATCCAGTGACAGGCCCAAGTTGGGATCTAGCTCAGGGGGAGGCACTGAGGCCTGACACTATCACTGATGCTATGGTGTGCTTACAAACAGGGGCCTATTATGACTGCCCTCTGAAAGGCCCAAAAAGCAGCTAAAAGAGTCAGATGCAGATATTTACATCCAGCCAATGTACAGAAGCTAGTGTCCCAGGAGGTTGAATTATGGAAAAGTTGGAAGAAACTGAGGAAGTGGTTGACCACTAGAAGAAGATCAGCAGTTTGAACTAATCTAGACCCTCAGGTTCACTCAGACACTGAGTCCTGGCCAGGCAGCATAAACCAGCTTATATAGGCCCCCAACACATGTACAGCAGAGGATTGCCTGGTCTTTACTCAGTGAGAAAAGATGTGCCTAACCTTCAAGAGACTTGGAGCCCCAGGGAATGAGGAGGTCTGTTGGGGTCATCCTGTTGGATATGGGGGGAAGAGGTATGGGATGTGGAACAGTCAGAGGATGGACTGAAAGGAGAATAAAGTCTAGACTATAAAACAAAGATTAAAAAGTAAATTTTTTTTAAAAACTCACAAATTTTAAAAGAATAAGGAAGGGTTTATGGGACAGTTTGGATACAAGAGCAGGAAGAGGGAATTATGTTATTATATTATATCTCAAAATAATAAGAGAAATTGTTTTTAAAAGATCATAATATTCAATAAATTATAAACTATATATCCAATTATCTCCTGCCTAGATTACCCAAATGAATTTATTTGACTGGTTATTGTTAATGATAAAGATCATGGCACTACACAGAGACAAGTTAATTGGCTAAGAGTAGAAGGATCAATTCATGAAAATCAAATGGAGTAAAATAAAAAGCTACTTAATTCTAATATTTTTTTATTACTAGAGCTTTCCTTTAAAAAAATTCTGAACACCTAAGTGTATGAATGCCTGAGGTTAATTTATTTTTATTATTGACCAACCCCCACCTTATTCATAGATTAATAGTCTATCAATTGAACACAGACCTTGCCAACATAGCTGATCTTGGTTATCTTGATCTGCCAATAAACTATCTTTAGGTATTCCAAAGATGTGAGTACATGACAGTCATCAAACGTATCTGTCATGTGTGTGGGTTCTAGACATGTGAATTCTGGTTCTTGTGGCTTTGTGGCAAGTAGTTTAACCCAGTAAGAAATATGAACAGCACTGGATACTAAGAGCTTTTCAAATGAAATAGTCTTTAAGGATACAAAAGAAATAATTCTTTATCTTATTGAAAAGTAGAATTTTGTACATAGTGTTCTTATTCATTTAACAAAGGTTCCATTTCATCACCAAAATACTTATTAATATTTGAGAAATAACATTTTAAGTTCTCAACCATTGTCTGAAAAATTCAGTGCATCTGACTTTTTTTAAGGTGATGTGAGTATGAGGTAGCTTGAAGAAATATTTTATGCCATTATCTATGTCACTAATGTTTTTGTGAACAGATACTCTAGTAACACTGATAAAGTTATTTATTAATCCAACTGAATTTAGAAGAAATTCTTTGGTCATTTATCAATGCCTTGCTTGAGGGAAGAAACATTTGTTTATGTCTCTCCAAGGATATTTTTGCTCTACAATTTGCATCTGAAAAGACACTTCAAACTAGAAAGTTTAGGTGAAATGGATGGATTTTCTAGATAGATACCATGTACTATCATTAAATCAAGATCAGATAAACTATCTAAACAGTCCCATAACCCCTGAGAAATAGTCATCAAAAATTTTCCAACCAGAGCCAGATGGTTTTAATGCAGAATTCTACCAGACACTCAAAGAAGACCTAATACGAATACTCAAACCATTGCATGAAATAGAAACAGAAGAAACACTACCTAATTCACTCTATGAAGCCACAGTTACTCTGATACCTAAACCAAACACACATCCAACAAAGAAAGAGAACTTCAGACCACTCCCTTATGAATATTGATTGCAAAGATATGCAGTAAAGTTCTCGAAAACCAAATCCAAGAACACATCAAAACAATCATTCACCATGATCAAGTAGGGATGCAAGAATGGTTCAACATATGAAAACCCATCAACATAATACACTATATAAGCAAGCTCAAGGAAAAAAGCCACATGATCATCTCTGTAGAAAAATAAAAAGCCTTTAACAAAATACAGTACAACTTCATGTAAAAAGTCTTAGAGAAATCAGACATCCATGGCACATATCTAAACATAGTAAAAGTAATATACAGCAAACCCATAGCCAACATCAAACTAAATGGAGAGAAATAGAAGTAATTCCACTAAAATCCAGGACAAGACAAGGTTGCCCACTCTCTCCCTATCTATTCAATATAGTACTCAAAGTTCTAGTCGGAGCAAATATACAACAAAAGAAGATCAAGGGGATAAAATAATGGAAAGGAAGAAGTCAAAGTATTTCTATTTGCAGATGATATGATAATATACATAAGAGACTCCGAAAATTCCACCAGAGAACTACCATAGCTAATAAACAACTTCAACAAAGAAGCAGGATATATAATTAACTCAAATAAATGAGTAGCCTTTGTTTACACAAATGATAAACAGGCTGAGAAAGAAATTAGGGAAACAACATCCATCATAATAGCCACAAATAGTAGAAAATATCTTAGAGTAACTCATACCAAGCAAGTGAAAGATCTATATGACAAGAACTTCAAATCTCTGAGAAAAAAAAAAAAAAGAAGAATTTGAAGAAGACATCAGAAGATGGAAAGATCTCCCATGCTCATGGATTGGTAGGATTAACATAGTGAAAATGGCCATCTTACCAAAAAAGTAATCTACAGATTCAATGCAATCTCTATCAAAATTCTAACACAGTTCTTCAAAAACATGGAAAGAGAAATTCTCAACTTCATATGGAAAAACAAAAAACTATGATAGCCAAAACAATTCTTAACAATATAAGAACTTCTGTGGGAATCACCATCCCTGACCGCAAGCTGTACTACAAAGCAATAATGATAAAAACTACATTGTATTGGTACAGAAACAGACAGGCTGAGCAATGGAATAGAAGTGGAGACCCAGAAGTAAACCACATACCTATGGAAACTTGATCTTCGACAAAGAAGCCAAGCCAGATACTGAGAAAAAAAAAGAAAGCATCTTCAATAAGTTGTGTGGGTCTAACTGGTAGCCGGTGTGTAGGAGAATGAAAATAGATTTATATTTATGACCCCACACAAAGCTCAAGTCCAAGTGGATCAAGGATCTCAACATAAAACCAGATACACTGAATTTATTAGAAGAGGAAGTTGGAAAGAGTCTCGTACTCATAGGCATAAGGGGAATTTCCTGACCAGAACACCAATGGCTCAGGCTCTAATATCAATAATCAATAAATGGGACCTCATGAAACTGAAAATCTTCTGTAAGGCAAAAGATGCCAATAATAGAACAAATCAGCATCCTACAGATTGGGGAAAAATCTTCACTAACCCTGCATCCGACAAAGGGAAAATATCCAAAATATATAAAGAACTCAAGAAGTTATCCTCCAAAAAAACAAATAACCCAATTAAAAATAGGGTACAGAGCTAAACAGAATTCACAACAGAAGAATCTCCAATGACTGAGATGCATTTAAAGAAGTGTTCAAAATCTGTAGTCATCAGAGAAAGGCAAATCAAAATGACCTAAGATTTCTCGTCACATAGATCAAAATAACTAAGATCAAAAGCTCCAAAGAAAGCACATGCTGGCAAGGATATAGAGAAAGAGGAACAAAAGTTCAGAATACCTAGAACACAACTCATAGACAGTAAGAAGTGTAAAAAGTAGAAAGGCCCAAGTGAGGATGTTTCAATTCCACTTGGAAGGGGGAAGTAAATAATTAGGGGAGACAGAGGGAGGATGGGAGAAAGGAGGGGAAAGGGGAAAGGGGAAAGGGGGACAGGATCAAGTATGGGGTAAGGGGCAGGAGAGCAGCGAAAAAGGCCAAGAGAATGAATGGAGATAAATAACATCAGGGGTAGAGGGTAGGAGACCCTCAAGAAAGTACCAGAAGGTTAGGAGATGGACTCTAAGGACTCAATGTGGGTGACTTTAGCCAAAATGCCCAACACTGGGTAGAGGGAACTTGAAGAGTTCACCTCCAGTAGATAGATAGGGCCTACAAGCAAAGGGACAGTGTTACTAACCCACTGTCAAAATTTCTGACCCAGAACTGTTCTTGTCTAAAAGCACTGCAGGGACAAAAATGGAGAAGAGATTGAAAGAAAGGTGATCAAGTGACAGGAACCAATTTGGAATGAGAATCAAAGCCTGACACTATTACTGATGCTCTGATGTGCTTACAGATGGGACCCTAGCATGGCTGTCCTCTGAGAAGCCTTACCAGAATCTGACTAAGACAGAAGCATGTATGTACCTGTGTGTGTGTGTGTGTGTGTGTGTGTGTGTGTGTGTGTGTGTGTGTGTGTGCCCTCAGAAGGTAGACCCTTGGAACTAGTATTACAAGTTACTATAAACTGAAATTTCAACTCAGATTCTTATAATTGAGCATCAAAGATTTTAACCACCGAGCAATGTATACAGGTTCACTATGCCATTTCTGATAACTGACAAAGTACAAGAGAAAGCCAGTACAAACTAGATCTACACTAAGGAGTCCTGCCAGAGATCCAAAAACCTGGAAGAGTCAGACTGTGAGGATGATCTGAATGTGGTAGAATATTAGAAAATATCCTCAGGCTTAGCTCATTTTTTAAAAATGAAAATCCATGGTCCAGCATCCAAATATGATATTTAATAATTCACCAATTCAGGAAGCTACAGTACTGAGAGAGATTCTGCCTCTGCACCTCTTGAATTGAAAGACTTTCAAAAAATGAACAATGTTTCACAGCCTGTCTCTTGAGACTTTGAGATATGGTAGTAGATACGATCAGTTTGAATGCCATGAAATTAGAGAAATGCAAAAGTGTAACTTACCAACACAGAGCTGCAGTATCTGAGTCATATATAGAAAATGAATCACTAGCAGGCTTGCTCATATATTCCATTAAAAACATTTAGTTATCCCTGGCTATGTTTTCTACAAATATCAAGCAAGGAGTGGTTGGGCGGAGGTAGAGGGTATGGAGTAGAGATAGTATTACAGATTACATCTCATTACAATTTATGTTTATTAATTTGTCATGAGTTTGACCCACATTTTCTCAATACTATCATTTTCTTGATAATATGCAAAGTCAGAAATGAGTAATATGTTATCTTTTCCTGGACATGTAGTTCTTTTCCTTGTGAACATGCAGAACAAACCTGGCAGAATTACACTCAGTGTAATACAAGTATAATCCGAGGCCCTGATGTAGAAAGTGATATTGGTCTGAATATCACTCAGGAGGAACTAGTAATGGTTCTCACAAATACTTTTGTCTTGTGATAGTACAGGGACTAGTGTTCTGAGGATAAAGTGCAGACTAATACCCATTTCTATGATTGCAAAGAAAAAAGGTTGACATCTTTGATATCGATTGAAGGTGATAGTAATAAGTAACTCTTTTATTTACGAGTCACCACATGAAGTTGGATAATTTAATCATA
>JADRCD010203140.1:0-34566 GCA_019843815.1 Montemys delectorum
TGTGCCATAAGGCTTTCCACTCCATGTACTGCCCCATATTAGGGAGAATGGCTTTTACCGTATTTTGCCAATCATTTGGAGTCATCGCCATAGTGGCGAGCCTCTCAAGCTGCATGACTGTAAAGTTAGCATCAACTCCATATTTGTTAACTGACTCAGCAAGTTCCTTAATAGAGGCATATTCTATCGGCGCATGAACGCGGCCTCCCTCTGCAGCCTCAAACACCGGAAAGGCTTGTAACATCTTTCTTTTATCTTCCTTTGAAAGAAAGGAGTCTGAACAGCACCCGTCTGCGTAGGGCGGAGGAGCACTGGGGGCAACTGCCAGAACTGCTGCCTGTGAGGTCACCGCGGGTTGGGGAGCCACGCGGTTTCTGTCTTTTGCCTTTTTCTGCTTACGATTTTGCGGTGGCAGCTGCCCATCTGGATGGTATCTTTCCTCCTCATAGCGGGCTGCTTCTTTATCTAAGTTTTCTTCTTCAGAGGGACTTAGTTCCTCTGACTCAGAGCTATCAAGCCCCAAGGCCTCCAGTTCCTTTATCGGATAAAGAGATCTCTTTTCTGAGGCCTGTTTCTTCTTACACTTCTCTCCCAGGGCGTCCTTTCCCTTGTCTCTCACTTCCGCAGACTGAACGTCTTTGGAAGGGTCTTTTTCCTTAGGCATACCTCTTCTTTTTTCTTTCTGAGCTCCTAACCTCTTATCTCTCTCTGTTTCTGACATACTGTCTTGTAACTCCTCAAGCACTCCCTGACCTGCCACGATAGTTGAGCGGCATTTCTCATCTTGTAGGCACGATCTTACTAGTCTCCACAGTGGCCGAGTCCCAGGCTTCAATTTTCCATTTTGTTGTTCCCTAATTAAATCGCCCTCCAATTTGTCCCAGGAGGTGAGCATTAGCGACCCCGAGCATATATACCAAGGCACCACGTGATCAACCTCCTTAACGAACCCCTCTAACGTTTTTTGTAGAGACCTTTAATTCATGCTGTCGCAAAAGCGACTGAAGCGCCGTGATCACTGAATGTGAAACTCCCATGCTGCTCTCTTATCTACGAGAGAACCTGACACTCGGAGGGGCACCGCGGCCTATCTACGTCCGACTAACTGTGCCCAGCAGCGGCAGAATTTAACAAGAGAACTGGTGAAAACAAAACAAAACCAAAAGGAAGAGAATGAGCGCTGCCACAACGACAATGAGAGCCTCCACAGCACCAGCTAATTGTGGGGAGAGATGAGATAGATCAAGACCAAACATGCCTCTCAAAGCTTACCTTTATCCTGCAGTTCTGGACCCTCCCCGAAAACGGGGGTCTCCTCAGTGGTGCTGGTGATGGCGAAGTCCCGGGTTTCGGCACCAAATGTGGTTCGTGCTATTTTCCCGCCGGTAGGAACACACGGACACACACAGGATCCTTCTGCAGCAAACCTTTATTACCATGTGGCGAGGAGAGGGTGAGCCCTGGAAAATGCACTGCTTATATACACCCTGGAGCGGTGTGTTCATCTCTGATTGGCTGTTTGCTCATTACCTCATGAGACGCCTCGGGATAGGCTGAGACTTGGCACGCTCTGGCCCTAGGCACATGCTCAGACTACTTGTTACAGGGAGAAGACACCGGATGCCGGCGCCATATTGTAATGGAGGCTGCCGGCTCGGGTGCGGCTCTCTACAGCTGCACCCTTAGACAGCCTAGCTTCGCAAAGATCTTACAAATGCTCCTTGCAAACTTTTCCAGGGGAGATGCACAAACATCCATCTACCCAACATAGGGCACCAATGACAAGGCAAAGATCCCACCCAACTTACGTCTGCTGAACCAGCGAGTTTAACTATGTGACAGGAAGGTGCTCTGCTGCAGCATTTTCTCTGTCCAATCACATTAGGGCAGTGACCGGCCTGTGACTGGACAGGAATAGAGAGGTGGAGCTAAAGTCGGAGGGGAAAAAAAAAAAGGTCAGGAGCAGAAGGGGGAGAGAGATCATCATGGGGGCAGACGATGAGGACGAGTCAGACCCCATGTGGTTATACAACCAAGCAAAGGTCTTTACAAAATAGATTAATTGGGTTAGAATATTGTCTTTATTATTTGGTTCTGAAATTATTGTATTGGCATCTTGTAATTGTTATCTTATTACTATATAAACTGATTAGATAATTAAACCTTTCTTAAGGCTTAATTTTTCTCCCCTCAGGAAATGTCTTTTTAAAAAGTAAAACCAGTAAGCTGCCATTGAGAAGTTGAGGAAGACATTCATCCCCAACAACTAACTATTGAGTACACATTTCATGCCAGGTACCTTTCAAAGTATGGCAGCTAAAAATGATAAAACTGACCCCAAAAGCTCTATGCTCATAGAACTTAAGAGTCTAGTGGAAAAGGTGAACAGACAAGATAAAAAGATAGCATGCTAATGGCAACTGCTAATGGCAGACTCGGTTGGGAAGGAACGTAAGTAATCATGGAGGAGAGACTGACAGACCTGCTTATTGAGAAGGAGACTTGAGAAACGATCTAAAGGAAGAGAGGGGCAATCCGGGCGGCTAGCTGGTGGGAGCGCCCACCCATCTCCCAGACAGGAGAGCAGGAGAGAGAAGAGGAGAAAAGGGTAGGACGCAGAAGATGAGTGGGGGCTGCACAATGACCTGATGTCCAAGGGGAAACGGACTGGAGAATGATTTTGAGCTAACTTTATCTGACAGTTCAGCAAGATCATTCTGGCTGCCGGACAGCAGTGACCACGAAGAAGCGAAACATAAATTATGGCTTGTCTCCACGCAGGCAGGGGAGAAATGCTAGATATGTTTGGAAGGCAGCCAATAGGGTTTGCTAGTGGACTGTGGGTGGATGAGAGAGACACAGGGCAGTGGGGTGGAAGCTTTCGGCCCACACATTTAGGAAGTTGCCACACATAGACTGGTGTATTCTTTTTAGTTCCATTTTTGAGTCATTAATTTGGGAAACACCAGGCTAGTGGGAGTCAAGGGCAATGTCAGCAGAGTACGATGGGGTTCAAAACAGAGGTTCCTGGCTAAGCGTGGTGGCACGTTTGTAATCCTAGGAGGCTTAGGCAAGAGCCCACATTGCCACGCTAAGGCAATGTCAGCAGAGTACGATGAGGTTCAAAACAGAGGTTCCTGGCTAAGCGTGGTGGCACGTTTGTAATCCTAGTACTCAGGAGGCTTAGGCAAGAGCCCACATTGCCACACCACCTCCAGCAGGATCTGTGTGACAAGTTTCACAGACGAAGGCAGTTGACCTCAAAAGCAGGATGCCTCCTGGAACCGGTTGTGGAACTCTTCACCAGAGAAAAATTATTGAGCTGTAGTTCTCTTTTCTGTTGTTGTTGTTTTGTTTTGTTTTTGTTTTTGTTTTTTTCTTTTTTTTTCTTTGAGCCGTAGTTCTCATGGCAATCTATTTGTTTTGTTTTCTCTTGTTCTTTTTCTTACTTACATGTTCCTGGTAGCCTAGGCCAAGATCTTAAATGAGAATACGGATAAGAAACCATCCCTTGAGATGGGGTCACTCACATGACCTTATCCCCAGGGAAACCAACACTATACTTTTAAAATCATTTACAAAACTATTATGATAGATTTCCAACAATAAAATTTCATATGGCTACACGTGTGTCATTGGAGGTGGGTTTTGGTATATGGTAAAGAAAGCCTTAATTAGAAAGAATTAAAATAGTTTAAATTTATGCATTGAAGATTTATAAAAAATCAAGCATTAGATGTTAAATAGTAATTATCCTGATGGGGCTGGAGAGTTAACTCAGTAGTTGAGAGCATTGACCATAAAGATTTATTAACCTGCTCCTGGAAATACGCCACTAGCCTTGGACGACTGCCCCACTGAATACATCCTTTTAGAATTGTTATATTTTGACTTATATTAATTATGATGTTACCTGTTCTGTTTGTTATTGTTTTACTGGATACAGTTTCTAAGAGATATTTTTGTGCTTTATTGTACCAAATGATTTTTGTTGGTATTTGTGATTATTTCACTGGAAACGGTTTCTAAGAGATGTCATGTTTGGGTTTTAATGTATAAAATCCCCTGCTTGAGAGCTGCAAAATACACTCAGATCCAAACTGCCTCTGTGTTTGTTTCTGTTCATCACTACCAAATTCTTACCCACCTGGCCTCAAGAACCTACATCTCAGGGACCCCCATACCTGGCTGGGGTGGTCAATGGCACCACATGAGCTTCAGGGGGGGACCTGTCTCAATTAGCAACTCAGCCTCAAAGGGGTGAGCCAAAAATCAGGTCCTGATGCAACCCCAATACTCAGAAGATAAATAGGATTCAGGGATGGAGTGGCCAGAAGAACCAGCAGGTTTGGTATTCTGGAAGCCTAGCTCAGAGGCACAGAACTGGTCCACGGGGCTGCAGGCTCCTGCGGGGGCTGGGGCTGGGTGCAGCCAGTGGTGGAGTACTCACTTAGCGTGGGAAGACCCTGGGTACACTCCTCAGGGCCTAAAGATTTAGCTCTTAGACTAGCTGCAGGATCCCCACCCGAGGACGAAATATGCAAACACACAGCAGAAAACACAAACACTTTACTTTTCTTCAAGACAGACTGTTCATTTCAGTAATTCCCCTGCCCCAAAATACAATCACAAGATCTTACAGGAATTTGCTAAAAATTTTATTGCATTTACTGAGAATATCACATTTCCCCACAGTAAAATGACTGTATTCTCCAAAGTACAAAGCACTCTTCATTAGAAAGGTTTTGGTTATCTATATTAAATATATAAATCACATTTTAAAAAAATCAATTATAAAATTATATTATTTTAAAAGAAAACAGGATTTCTTAAAACTAGGAAAATACCTATGTTGGTCAAACCCAGCATGACCCTTTTACACAGTCAGCTATATTTATACAGCTATGGGGTAAGCTGGCACCTTCTGTAGGGGGGAGAGAGAGAGAGAGGGAGAGGGGGACAGGGGGAGAGGGGAAGGGAGAGGGAGAGGGAGAGGGAAAGGATGAGGAGGAAGAGAGGAAGGGAAGAATGGAAGGAAGGGAGGGAGCTCACCCCTGGAACACTAGGTATATTTGGAGTCTTAGGTTTTGCTGACGTGTTTGGCGTGGTGAGGCACCTTTCTAGCCTTCTGTTATTTGACACTCTAACCACTCCCCAGAAGCTGCTGTTGGAGGAACCTTACACCACAGTCAGTGAGGCCCCTGCACACATAGCTCAGGGTAGTTAACAGTGCCAGCATCCTCAGCCGTGACAGCCACACCGTCTCTCTAGAAAGGCAACAGCAGGGCTGGCGAGATGACTCAGCGGGTAAGAGCCCTGACTGCTCTTCCGAAGGTCCTGAGTTCGGATCCCAGCAACCACATGGTGGCTCACAGCCATCCGTAATGAGAACCAATACCCTCTTCTGGTGTGTCTGAAAACAGCTACAGTGAATTATGCCGTGCTCGAGCAGGGCCAGAGAGAGCCGGGCCAGCAGAGGTCCTGAGATCAACAGCAGCCACACACATGAGGGCTCACAGCCATCTGTATAGCTAGTGTACTCATACACATAAAATAAATAAAATAAATCTTAAAAAAAAAAGAAGAAGAAGAAAGGTAATAGCGGCTATGAGTTATTTTCTCATTCTTATAAAATGGCTGCGGCAAAGTCTGTGAAGGAAAGCAGGACTGACCTGAGTAAGCCCGTGACCTCCAGGTGTCTGGCTGCCCCTGGCAAGCATGCAGACCTGGACCTGGGGCCTGGGGCAGGCCTGCACTTCCTGGTGGCACTGTTTTCATGGTTTGTTTTGGGGGGAAGGGAGTCTGATGCTGTCACAGCATGGCCCTGAGAGGACCTGACAGGAGACTTGACACTGTCCCTCACAGCAGTTTTAATCTGGGTCAAATCTAAAAGGTGAAGACCTAAAATGTTAAGACCAATGACTCCAAAACCTGACTGAAAAACAAATAGTTCAAATGTCCAAAATATCTCCTAAATCAAATCCAATTAAAGCTACTATCTGTCCTTTTTGTTGTTGCTGCTCATTTTTACCTCTTGATGTGAGTCTGGGGCTGCGGCCCTGTCAGGAGGGCACCCTGCCAGTATGCCACATCCTCTGCTGGCGAGTAAATTTAAACATCCCACTCTGTGCTAGATACACTGAGAAAGGACTTTTTCTTTAAAGTTATTCAGTTGGGAGCCACGTTCATCACAAAGACTGGATCTGGTGATCATTTTCTTGTAAATAAAGCTTAAATCATCAAGTATTAGCAACATCCGGATGCTTCCATGTATTTGAGCTTAGTAATAACTCCATAGGCAAAATCTCTCACATGTACAAAATACATGTATGGTTTTGTTGGTTATATACGATTCCCATTGTGTCACATGTATTTAAAAAGAAAAAAATCTTGGGGAACTGAAGAGTAGCTCGGCAGGTGCGCTCCTGCCTTACCAAGGAGCAGAGTTCGGTTCCCAGTACTCACGGGGCGGCTCACAGATCCCATGTACTGGTGGGTATGGGGCCCCTCTCCTGGCCTCTGCAAGCACTGCATGCATGTGGTACACACACCCATGCAGATAAAACATCTATACACACAAAAATAAATCATTCATAATTAAAAAGAAAATATTTGGGAGGCTGGAGAGATGGCTCAGCAGTTAAGAGCACTGACTGCTCTTCCAGAGGTCCTGAGTTCAATTCCTAGCAACCACATGGTGGCTCACAACCATCTGTAATGGGATCCAATGCTCTCTTCTGGTGTGTGCCTGAAGACAGCTACAGTGTACTCATATACATGAAATAAATAAAATTTAAAAAAAGAAAAAGAAAAAGAAAATATTTTGAAAGGGACATGAAGCTTAATAGTAACCTTGATCCGATTTTTAGAGGCACCTGAATTGTGAGGGGTCAAAAATATTGTTATATTGTTAGAATAACAAATCCTAGGTCCCTAAGATAATACTGCAGTGCAGGCTATATTATGAAAGGAAGAGCTTAGTAGAAATGCTTGTGTTCACACAGATCTAAACACTTAGCAGGGGGCTTGGGGTGGCTCAGTTAGTGGTGCATACAGCAGCTAGGTGTGGTGGCATACCTAAATCCCTAAATCCCAGCTCAAAGAAGACAGAGGCAAGCAGTTATCTTGAGCAAGAAGCCAACCTGGTCTACACCATGATTTCTAGGCCAGTCAGGGCTACACAGGGAGACGGTGTCTTTAAGCAAAGGTAAAGCACTCACTATTCTACCAGAGGGCTGGAGTTCAGATCCCAGCTCTTAGGCCAGGGTGCTCACAAATGCCAGTGACTCCAGCTCCAAGGAATGTGGAGACATATAAACATATATACAAACAAATACATAAGTAATATATACCTTGGCAAGATGCCTATAGTTGCTGGTATGCAGACAAATGTAACATATTGTAGAACACATTGTAGAATCCCCTTGCCCAGCCTCCCAGGGGCTTCTCGACATTATTTTACGCTGAGAGCCTCTATCATATATAAGCTGCATCCTGACTCTCATGCTGAAGCACTCTTCTCCCAGAACTCACTGAGACTGAAGGGTACCTATAATTAGATTTATTTAAAAACATCAAAAACGAAGCTGGGAACTTCTGGGTGAACATGCATGCTGCTATTAGACTTGGTGAAAGCATTCTGTAGAACAAGACTCATTGTCCTGTCGTGTCCTGTCGTGTCGTGTCATATCATGTCACGTTCCCTGTTCTCGGGAAACAGCACCTCTCTCCCATGTCAACCCCCGTGCCTGTAACTCAGCACTCAGGGAGACAGAGGCCAGGAATTGTCGCGCATGGCATTAATCCCAGCAGCGAGGAGGAAGAGTCAGAGGCAGGTGAACTCTGTGAGAGAGGCCAGCCTGATCTACAAAATGAGTTCTAGGGCAGCCAAGGATACCTACATAAGGACCCTGTCTCAAAAACAAAAAAAAAACCAACCAAACAAAGAGCAAACAAGCGACAATAACAGAAACCACCTAAGGAAATAGAGACAGGAGGATAGTAAGCTCCGGGCTAGCCTGATCTACATGTAATTCTTTAGAGTGGAAGCTTTCCACCGTAGAGCTACTCCTTCTGCACAATCAGAGGCAGAACAACATGGGTCTTAACTCCCGTGGTGAGGACACAACTTAATTGGAGAGCCGCCCTGGAACAGGCCCTCGCACTGCTCTGTAGCCAGCCCCCAACAATAAACCTCCCTCTAATGTGTTCTAATGGCGGGTTTGTTTATCTTAGGTGTGTGCTTTCAATGAACTTTTAAACATTTCTTCCTACGTGTGTGTGTGTGTGTGTGTGTGTGTGTGTGTGTGTGTGCGCCTGAGAGGACGCATGTGTGCAGTGTGCATGCAGGAGCTCAGAAGAGGGTATTGGGATCTCCTGGAACTGGAGTTACAGGCAGCTGAGAGCCACCAATGTGACTGCAGGAAACCGAACTCAGGTCTTCTCGGAGAGCTGAAAATGACCTTACCTGCAGAGCCAACTCTGCAGAGCCTTAGCTTTTGAAAGCACCAACAATGATGACGCACCTCAGGGAACTGAGGTGTGAAGTAAACGAATAGCAGGGGAAACATCAGTGAAAGGCTTGAGAGTGACTGTGCTACCAATGTTCAAACTGTCCTCTTGATGCTCAATGTAAGCCCATGGAAAAGAGCCCGTATGCCGGTGCACCCGCACCCTTTAACCCCACCTCGGCGGGGCTGAGGCTGGTGTGCCTATGTGAGCTCCAGGCCTTGCTTATCTAAAACAAGACAGAAAAGAACAAGAAAGGCCAATATGGTTAAAATATTTTCCCTCCTGAAAGAGAACTTATTGCAAACAAATTGCCAAAGACCCTTCATCGATTTACTGGGTGTGGTGGCACACGCCTGTGACTCCTCCACTCAGCAAGCCGAAGGAGGATCTCAAGTTCCCACTCCTTGCTGGGCCACACAGCAAGCCTGTTTAAAAAACACCTAAAAGAGCTTTCTGAGTTTGTTTGACGCTAGCCTGGGCTACAGAGTGAGTTACATGTCAGCTCGGGTCTTCAAAATCAAAATTATGGACACACATGGCAGCACGCCCCTGCATCCTAACACGGGTCTGAAGCGACAGACTAGAGTTGAAGGCCAGTCGGATCTACTTAGACGCCACATCACAATAAATAAATAATAAATAAATCACAACATTCAAAACCCACTAAAATAACGTGTACACTTAGCATCTAGGCTGCAAGCTCTTGCAAGACAGTAGGTAAGAGAGCCGTAATTAAGAGGAAAGCTTCCAGCTTCTGACTCCTAGTCCTCTACCCCTCCCTTCCGCCCCAACAAGGACACATCTGTATTCTCTCCAGGCAGCCCATCCCTGACAGGTGGAGAGAGGGGGCACTGCCTTTTTATAGGCAGTAGAAAGGGACAACGAGTAGCAAGACAATAAAATTAAGTTTCCCCTCCCAGATGACTGAGACAGAAGGATCCTGCAAGTGCTCAAGTGCTCGGGGAAAGACGACGCTCTTCTCACACAAACACACCAGCTACGTTCAACTCTGACTAACATTCATCTCGGCTAGGGATTTCAGTAGACTCGGCCTTTTAACCTTTAAAGTCTAACATATCATTTCAAAGATATAAGAGTGTGCGTTCCTTTTTGACAAATGAGTAATGGGTCACGGCCCAACTTTGGTTTTAATTTTAGGTCCTCAAAGCTAATAGTTTGCTTTCTATAGTCAGGACATAAATGGGGGGACAATGGAGGGACTTAATAAGGAGCTAATGTAGATAAATACCACATTAATTTTCTGGTCATAGAAGAGGAAGGAGCATACTCAATAGATACTATGTGGAAAGAGTGTATCACTCAGTTACAATGGAGTCTCTCAGTCTGTGCAAGGAAAGTACACAACAGGCAGACTGGGAAAGCCCCCACCATCAGGCTCCTTAGTATATCACAAGACTGTACATACAAATGTCAAGTTTTGCTTAAAAAAAAAAAAATTGGAAAATTTAGGAATTAGCTTTTTATAAATTCATTTAAATTTAAAATCATTAGTTTCATAAGTCAGTTTAAATGATTATTTCTATCAGACATTTTTCTAATGGACAGAACAGTTCTGGAGCACCTCCAATCTATGTCCACTCCGCCAGCTGATAATACGCTCAACAAAACACAAAAACTCAGTGCTAATAAACCCAGAAGTCAGAAAAAACTCTGTTAAAATTGCCACGATATCTTTTAGACATTGTACTTCACTTTATTGTTTATACAAAATCAGAAATTTGAGGTGTTTCTGGCCACTGGAGTAAAACACACTACAAACCAAAGGGAACAAAGGTTAGTGGAGGAACACCTGACTGCTGCCCTCGAGGGACCTTTCTACCTCCCAGTCCACGGCAGGAACATCTCCCGCTCCCTGGAGGTCCCTTGACTGCAGTATGTAAGAATCTCCTAATTTCATAGTTTAAATCATTTAACAGACTTGAGGTTGAGGTTGGCCTCTCATTATCTAGGATCCAGGCTTAAATTTTGCAAAAAGTTCCAAAAAGAAGGAAAAAGTAACACATTGGAACAAAAGACACTAAGTGAAGCAACCACATGCTTCCAGTGTGGAGCACAGGGCTGCCGAGCTAGCGCAGCTCCAAGCACACTGCAGCCCACGGCAGCCCACGGCACCCGAGGCAGCCCACGGCACCCGAGGCAGCCCACGGCACCCGAGGCTGCCAAGGCTGCTCCTTACTGAGAGAGAGCTTTGAACGCTCACGTCGGATTTCCAGACATGCTTGACTTGCAGGAATACCAAAGCTGCTTGGGAGAGAGATGGCTCCTGTCAGAAGAAAGGGCTCACGTCCTGTTTGTGCTATTCCAAGGATGATTAAAAAAATAAGAAATCTGCAATTCATATAAAAGGAAAACTGGCTTAAAATTCAAAAGCAAATCCAGTCAGGTGGAGGTCTGTACGGCACTAAATGATAGAGTCGGAGTCTTTTTTGAAGATTCCAGATGAGCCCGACAACAGAGAGTTCTGGTTCTCCAGCATTTTTTCCATCTTCTCTCCTCCGGCGTTTTTCCTGATTTTTCTTTGCTTCTTACTATGGATCCACGGGATTAAACAGAGCACAACACCTCCAACGAAGGGAGGGATTCCCGCAAGGTAGAAGGCCATGTCATAGGAGCCCAGCTTGTCGTGAAGTAACCCTGGAAGAGGAGACAGCAGCCGTCACACAGAGAAACAGGTCTGGCTCCCAGATCAGCCACACTGATCGCAGGCTCAGATCACAGACTTGAAATGTCAACGTTTTCTGATACGAGGAAGGAAAACACGACCTCTGATTTTAAATTTTACTGCAGAATACATGTCATACCAAAATGCCACTTGTGGAAAACATTTGCAACTAGGCTTTGGCATTCCTGTCAGAGGTCACCTAAGATATTTTAAACATGACATAATGGCCCTTGTGTCAGTCGAATGTGGGTGGAGCATCCTGATCAAAGTTCTTGAAAATATCTAGACCTCAAGATGATCTTATTTGACTTCAACAACAAAAGCATTAAAAGCTATACATATAAGAGTCAGGATAAAAAGAGACTCAATGGTTTTTTTTTTTTTAAATGTATGAGTGTTTTGTCTGAATATATGTCTGTGTACCACATGCCTGTCTGCTATCCAAGGAGGCATCTGGAGTTAGGGGTACTTGTCCACTGGGTAGGTTCTAGGAAAAGTGTCATTTGGAAAAGCAGCCAGTGCTCTTAACTGTTGAGTAATCTCGCTAGCCTCAAAGAGAAGTTTTTAAATGCATTTGGGAAAGATACTAAGGATTTTTCATCCTTGGGAAGAAGTGTAACAAGTTTGGCCAGGCCTGACACCATATGTCTTTAATCCCAGCACTTGGAAGATAGAGGCAGATGGGCCTCTGAGTTTGAAGCCAGCCTGGTCCACACAGCAAGTTGTAGGCTACATAGAGACCCTGTCTCAAAATAAACAGAAAGCCCTAAAGTGTGTCTGCCATTTGATGGATTCTTAAGCTCTGCTTCTGAAAAGTATGAGTTTACTTCTAAATTTCCTGAAAAATCTAGGGTTCCAAGTTGTATGTTTCCTTAGTGTTTGAATTTTTACTGTACAACCTTTAGTTATCTAAACCATCCAGGACACATACTGAGGAGAACGCCTGTCCTACTTCATTTAATGCCCAGCTAAGAGGCATCCAGAGACACATGCACATAAATGAATGCAGTTATCCCGCATCTAAACATAAAGTATATAGGAGCTTTAAATGTGCACTGCTCCTGCCTTCAGAATCCACATGTCACCAGGTGGTGGTGGTGCACGCCTTTAATCCCAGCACTTGGGAGGCAGAGGCAGGAGGATCTCTGAGTTCGAGGCCAGCCTGGTCTACAGAGTGAGTTCCAGGACAGCCAGGGCTACACAGAGAAACCCTGTCTCAAAAAACCAAACCAAACCAAACAAACAAAAAAAACTCAAACAAACAAAAACAACAGAATCCACGTGTCTCCCATGCAACCAGCCTCGCCTCCATGGCTGCTAATAAACAGGTTTTACTATAAATAAAGACTCTGAACCATGGAGAACTGGGAGCGGGCAGTTCTCCAGGTCAGCTTCTGTGTGTTCTTCCTAGCTCAGAAATGCCCGGCCACAGCTCTCTCATTACCCGTCTGTGAGCAGTTACTGTTCCTACTGAGGCAACACTATTCCTGCTAGAGTGTTCTTGACAGCTGCTTGTAGACCTGAAATCTCCGAAACTGAGCTAAATGAACAATCTATTACCTGAGAGAAGAGGACAAGTAGAGGCTTCTCTCTCTCTCTTAGCGACTATCACTCTAGATGTCAAACTCTATTTAATATGCTCAGTAATAGCCCTGCATCCTTGATTCTGAATCAGCAAGGTGGCTCCAGGCATAAGAATGAATTAAGGAGAATCTCCCTGAGCTTCACTGAGCCCCTTCTTATCAGGCAACACAACTGTGTATAATTGAAACTCATCTAATTGACACTGGTACCCAAGTAAGACATCACTCAGTTATTTAGAAGTCAGGTAGAACTGACTCAACATGAGGTGAGCTATTGAAAGTGAGTAACACAGTGGCATGTAGTAAACTCACAATGCTCTATGACCAGTGTGGCACATCCACTTGCTGTCACGCTAAATAGCAAACAGAACTCCATCTCTCTTAAGTACCCCTCTCAAGTCCTTCCCTCAGTCTCTGGCAAGCACTAACCTGTTTTCTGTCTCTATGGAGATGTCGGATAGTTCGTATAAGTGCCATCCATATATGACCTTCTTATACTTGGCTTTGCTCACTAGCATAATGTTTGTGATGCTCGTTCAGCTGGTGGTGTATGTCAGTGTTCTTCTCTATTACTTTATGGCTGAATAGTATGCCTATCCATTGCATGGATCATATATTTTGGGTTTTACTTTTTGGCTATGGACTGATTGGAGTCAAGTCTTATTATATACAGCCCCAAATCTCCTAGGACTCACTCTGTAAGCCAGGCTGGTCTTGAACTTGCAGCTCTCCTCCTGCCTTAGCCTCCTGAATATTGAGATGATAGATCTGTACCACCACATTATTTTTATATTTATGTTTTGATGGCCAACCAAGTTCTCTCCACTAAGTGTAATTTTCTCCAACCACTTTTCAAGGGGTATGTTTTCTTAGGTAAAAATAGTATATGCTTAGAAATCTATCAGAATCTTCAGTTTTATGTTTCCTTTTGTCTAACATATATACTAACAGAACTGTGAAAACATAGGGGCTAAATACATAACGTAATGGAAGAGTATATATTTAGTATACCCCACCCCCAAGTTTCAACATCCAGGATGCCCCAACAAGCAGTATTCTGTTGGTAATGTTAGCTCAGTGGCAAGTTCTTGCTTAGTATGTACAAGGCCCTGGACTTAACAGAGCCCTCCCCCCGCACCGCACACTCACAGAATGTTCCCCAACAAACGTTTTCAATCTACTGTCAACAGATGGTCTTATTAAAAATGAGGAGCCAGAAGATGGTGGTGCACCGCTTTTAATCCCAGCACTCAGGACGCAGAAGCAGGCAGATCTCTGAGTTTGAGGCCAGCCTGATATATAGAGTGAGGTCTAGAAAACCAGGGTTACACAGAGAAACTCTTATGGTCTTGAAAACCCGTCAAACAAACAAACAAGCGACGACGACAACAACAAAAACTCCAAACAAAAAAACAAACAAAATGAGATGGAGAAAGCTCACAAAAGACTACTAATAATATATCTCACAAATAAATGAGGTTTAGGATCCAAAGTAGACAATGCTACTAATTAGTATAATAACTATAGAAGGATTGTTATATTTACCTGCAATAGGAGGACCTACAGTCATGGGTATAGACATGAATCCAAGTAGAAATCCAATTGCTTGGGAAGCGTCCTGAGGACCGACTAACTCAAAGGCAATGGGCGCCATGATGGAAATGAAGCAGCCATCGAAGAGGCCCATGATGAGGCAGACAGCAATGAGGGCTCCAAAGACGTTGCACAGGGGAATCATCATGGACATCAGGCCAATGAAGAAGAAGGAGAGGACCTAGGACAGACAGCCTCACGTTAACGCTGCTCTTGGGGAATTGCCCTTTCCTCTTGATAACATAGAATCAACCTCCCTGCAGTCACCGTGTCTCCTTACTGCTTTCATCAGGGAACAAGAACACAACCATTTTAGACAGCAAGTCTTCCTCCCCACCCACACATTCTGTAGCCAGAATTTTTTATATATTTTATATACACATAAAGACTAAAGAATGAGCATATATATGTGTATGTACATATGAATAAATCTTTGGACTAGACATTATAAAGTTTAGAGAGATCATGCACCTGGGTCAACGCTGTTAGCCCACATTTATTCTTCAAGCACTTGATTATTTTTTTAACCCATGAAACCCATTATACTTTATGGGTAAATACTGCATTCCCAGAAATGGAGGCAGGAGAATCGACAGCTTAAGGCCAGCCTGAGATATATGGTGAGAGCCTACCACAGATAGAAAATGAAGAGCTAGCGATAGCTCATCATGCATGGGTTCTTGTCACCAGGGCCGAGAACCTGAGTTCCAGGACTGAGAACCTGAGTTCCAGGACCACGACCCCATGGGGAAAGGAAAAAAAAATTCCTGAAAGTTGTCTTAAGCCTTGGAAAATCCCAAATGGATGATCAGAAAAAAGTGTGTACGCACAATTCCTGAATGGATGATCAGAAGAAAGTGTGTGCACACAATTCCTGAATGGATGATCAGAAGAAAGTGTGTGCACACACTGTAGTTTACCAAGGCACTGCTCTGACCTCTCCATGGGTCACTTGAGCTAGCCTCATGCTTGTCCTCCTGTACAGCAGCTCAGAGTGGACAGAAGGCTCCTATCAGGCGCCTCCAGTGGGGGCAGGGCAACAAAGCAGAGATGAGAGAGACAGAGGGTGAGCATCACCTTGTCATCTCTTCTGATTTCCGTACTACTGGCCTTAGGATACATCCTAACTTGCTTCTCTATTGCTGTGATAAATACCAAGGCCAAAGCAGCCTGGGGGAAGAAAGGGTTGGCGCATTTGGCTTACACTCCAGGTGACACTCCATCGCCAGTGTGAGGGCTAGATCATTGTGGTCCACTTTCAGTATGAGGTGCATTCAGAGCTGAGAGAGCCATAGAAAAGCAAGAGGTGCTGCCTTAGAACTAGTCTTAGAACTACCAGAGCGACCAGAGTTGGGAAACTGCAGGAGTCTGCTATGTGGCTGAGCCCGAGAAGAGCCATTAGCTAAGGCTTTATGTCAAATTTGTAAATATATGTGTGTGTGTACATATAGGTAGACAGAGTCTTTGGACTACATAGTGTAGTTTAGAAAGCTCATGAACCTGGGCCATCAGCTGATGGGAAAAAGAGAACAGAGTTTATGGAGATCAGGAATTTTAAACTTCACTGTCTTGCACCAGCTGTCATGCTGGTCACTTTTGCCTGTCTTCATGCTGGTGTCCCTTTCTGGAGACTGGTATTCTAAAAATGGCTTCATTTTCACTAAACTGCTCTGAATTTGTTACTACCGAGTTTCCTATGTTCCTGCGTTCCTTGTTTCCTATGTAAGGAAGCCAAGCAGGAGCTCCAGTAGGAACCTGGAAGCAGGCACCAAGGCTGATGAGGACGGCTTGCTTAGCTCCTTTTCTTAAACATTTATTTGTATTTATTTCATGTGTATGAGTACACTGTAGCTGTACAGATGGCCGTGAGCTATCATGTGCGTGGCGGCTGGGAATTGATCTCAGGACCTCTGCCGGCCCCGCTTGCTCTGGCCCCGCTTGCTCCAGCGTAATTCACTGCAGCTGTCTTCAGACACACTAGAAGAGGGCGTCCAATGTCATTACGGGTGGTTGTGAGCCACCATTTGGTTGTTGGGCTCCAAACTCAGGATCTTCGGAAGAGCAGTCAGTGCTCTTACCCGCTGAGCCATCTCGCCTGCCCCCTTAGCTCCTTTTCTTACTCAGCTCATGCCCACCTGCCTAGGGATGGTGTCTCACAGTGGGCGTGGCCCTCCTACATCAATCATTAGTCAAGAAAACGTCCCACAGCCATGCCCCACAGCCACACCCACAGCCAATCTGATGAAAGTGATTCCTCAACTGAGCTTTCCTCTTCCCAGGCCACTCCAGTTGTGTCAAGTCGACAGAACCTATCGCCACAGCATACACTGACTACTGACACAGTACTAAGAAACACTTAAAAACAGTCACAATCCAGGTGACATTTCTGACCCCGTTGTGTTATAAGCTGGGTAGTCCACTGTGTAGTCTCAATATTACCATAACTGTGTATCTAAAGTACAGTGGGTACCAAAACTGGGGAGAATAGAGATCCTGGCCTTAAATACACAACCTCCTGCCTCCGCCTCCAAAGGGCTGAGATCACAGTGTGCACCAACAAACCCAGCTTCATACTGAAAGAATAAAATCTTCCATTCTCCCACTTTTAAAAAATTGAAATGTCTTTTTTTTCTCTGACCCAACTTCAATGAAAGCATAAGTGTAGTTTCACAGTAGTGAGTAAGATGCATAAGAGAGTACAGTCTATCTGAGTAAGATGCATAAGGGAGTACAGTCTATCTGAGTTGTGGTCTCTACTACTCAGCTCATGGCCAAAAGCAAACTTGGGAAGGAAAGGGCTTATGTCAGCTTACATCTCCACACCACAGTCCATCATCAAAGAAAGCAGAAAGCTGCTTCCTGGCTGCCCACAGTGAGATGGATCCTTCCATATTTTTATCAAAAAAATGTCTGTCCGATGCTAGGCCAATCTACAGAGCCATGTTCTTGGCTGAGAGTTCTTTTCCCCAAATCACTCTAGCTTGTATCAGGTTGACTTAAAACTAACCAACACAACCAGGCTCTAGCTCTCTAGGATCCTGAACAAGCAAGACACTCTGATGCTTGAGATAAAAGGCCCAAACACAACCAAAACGTCTAAAAGGTGGCAAGTAGCCCAAGGGTTAAGGAGTCATCAGGTTCTGTTGCCATGTGACGCCGCAGCTACATAGAGATGCTCCAAGAAATGACACCAGAAGCCCACAGGCCCCAGAAAAGTGAGCTAAAGCAAAGGTCGTCTCTACTTAAGAAGTGGCAGTTCAGACACAAAGCCTACTGTTCCTAGTTATAGATATCTTTTTGTTCTGTCCACAACTATGAAAGGAGCATGGATTACAAACATTTGCAATCCAACAAATTCCAGGAAATCCTAATTAATTTTTGTTTTGTCTTGCTTGGCTTGGCTGAAATAGATCATGTCATGTACCCAGGCTGGTCTTGAACTCACAATCCTCCTGCGTTCATCTCCTGAATGCTAGGGATTATAGGTGTGAACTAGCGTGCCTGGTTCAAATTCAAGGCCCTTCACTAGTAAAGTCACAGGCGAAATTTCTGAGAAGCAGCATGCTTTTAAGAATGCTCCGCTATTGTGAACACCTCACCAAACTTCCCCACTTGGGAGCATGGAATTTGGAGTAGCCTAGTCTATGTTCTGGAACCACGTCACTTATGTTTGGCTCCAGAGTACCTTACTCTTTTTGAGGTAAGAGCTGTGTTTTGCCTCGGCAGTAACTATGGAGATAAGAAAAAGAAAAAGAAAAAAAAAAACCCACTATTTCCCAGTAGAGTTTATGTCCAAGCTGGTCAGAACGTAACTGCTGTGAGGAAAAAATATTTGTCCTTTTTGTGCAGAGATTCCTGGGCCACAGGAAGCATGTGTCAAGGTTTGATAAATTGTCCACATAGGACAATCAGTACTTCCTTATCATTTGCAAATAAATATCAAATATGCAGAACAAATATTGATCCGTCAATACTGGAACCTGGTTTGGAAGATAAATGAGTTTTTAATTACACAAGCTTTTTCTCTTCTCCTAAGTACAGTGTTGTGGAGAGACAACACTGCCCTACTCTACTCAGATGCTGGACACCAGAGGAAGCTAAGCTCCACCTGAGCAAGCAGAAAGCATCCTTCGAGGCAGATACATAACTGGACAAAGTAAGATTCAAATGCTGCCCTTACTATGCTTATTTAACATGGTGTCTCCAGACCATCACAGCCTCTAGCCAGGAGGCTGTGAACCAGGCTGTGACCACGGGAGAGGTAGCTAAGGCCTGTTCACCTGCATTAACTGATGCTCCTGACCCACACAGGGCCTGGAGTACTGCTGAAGTTTCCTCTAGAGGAGGAGAGTGAGGGAACATGGTTGACTTTCTCCACAGAGCAGGCCACATTCATAACAGGGCCGGCCTAAATGAGACTGCAGGGCTTCTGGCTCGGCCTGGGGAAAGTTTAAACTCCATCCTTCATGCAAAACCTTAATGATAAGTAAATGAAAAACAGCCTAAGCAAGACTGAGCGGCTCAACCCTTTTCCCAGGAAGAGAGAGTTTACACATGAAGACGGGAGGCTCTTGCCAGCCCTCCCACCCTCAGCCTACTCTGTGCCCCATGCAGGGTGAGCAAGAGTCCCAGGGCACTTGAGTCCACACGAGGGACTAGGAGTTTGACAAAGCTGACAAACTCGGTAGGCAGGCAGATGGGAGAGGGACCATATGTAGGTGAATTCCAAGATGGCTAGCTTCTTCCTCACCCTCCAGACCACAAGACAAGTTCTAGGCAGATCAGTACATGTTTGTGTAACAGTTGTGGGCCAATTAGATACCAACGTTAAATTATTGAAAACTATACCAACATTCTCCAACAAAGTAAGATCTGTCCCTCCCCAGCTTCCCACCTTCTTCCACACCAGTCTCCCCTGCTAGGTCCGACAGCTATGAGCCTGTTCTAGGAGCCTAGGGGCCCTGCCTGCTGTTTGTACCACTCTACCTGGGCTAATGTCTGTCTAAGAGCACAGGAAGGATTCAGAATGAAAGCTGAAAGTCTTCAGTACAACACATGTCCAGAAGAGGGCGTCTTGATATTAGAAAACAGGCCTAGCTGCTCAGCGACGTGCTGGCTAAGTGTAAATACACTGAACAATACAATAAATATAGGGTGGAACGACTATAAATAAAGATGCCCATAGTACTTGAGACAGAGTCTCAGGCTGAAGCCCAGGCTAGCCTCGTGTGGCTGGTAACCCTGCCTCATAAGAACTGGATTACAGGTGTGAGCTGCCGTGTCCAGTGTGTGTAGGATTGAGTGGTACACCGCCCCAGAGCACATCTGCAGATCAGAGGACAACTTGGTAGAGTACAGCTCTTCGTTCTCCATTTCCCTAAATTCTGGGCATCAGTCTCAGGCCATCAGGCTTGAGGCCCACAGCTGTACTCGTGGAGTGTAGTGGCTACTCCTAGTTGTCAACTTGACTACATCTGAAATGAATTACAATCCAGAATTAGAAGGCTCACCTGTGGCCCTAATCCAGAGGCTGAGAGATACAAGTTTCTGACCTGAATCTTGGCATAGAGACCTTGAGGAATAGTGGCTACGAATCCCATAGGATTAACATAGAAAGCTCTATGAGTTCAAGGTCATCTGGGGTTAAAGGTGTGGTGGCACACACCTTTAACCTGGGCCACACTTTTTGCTAGAGACCTATATAAGGACATTGGAAGAAGGAAGGCTCTCTCTGCTTCGCCTGCTTGCCTTGTGGGACTGAGCAATTGCTGAATCCTTGGACTTCCATTCACAGCTGCTGCCGCGACTGTTATTGAGAGTTGATTGTTGGGAGTTGGACTACAAACTGTAAGTCATCAATAAATCCCTTTACTACATAGAGACTAAGTTCTGTGACTCTAGAGAACCCTAACTAAGACATGGAGCTATTTCAAAGCTCCTCCCTTTTGAGACAGGGTCTCTCTACAAAGCCCTGGCTGTCCTAGAACTTACTACGCAGACCAAGCCGGCCTTCAACTTGGAGACCTGCCTGCATCTGCCTCCCGAGTGCTGGACTTGAGGCCTGCATCACTATGCCCCACTTGGCTCTACATTTTATAAGCGTGCATAAGTCTGAACGAGGCCTCGATCCTCCTCCCAGCACTGGTGGGAGGAGGCAGACAGCAGCTGCCGTCTTCACTTCCTTCTAGCTGAGTAGCAGATGCTGGCCCCTGCTTATCTGCTTGGACCCACAGCAAGGCAGACTGTTTCCAAGTGTTCATATCTGTGAGTGGAAGCAAAGGACTATGACTTCCTTCAAGGGCTGGGGCGAGGACTGGAGATGGTGCACATGGAACACTCAGTTCATCATCTAGTTCATCGCAGCATTAGGAATGGAACTACTTATACATGTATATTATTATATATAATATATAATATATATAATAATGTATATATTATTATATATATAATATACATGTATACTTATACATGTATATTATTGTAGCTGACTAATGGCAGTTACTTTATCTGTAATACACACCCATGCCATGTACTCTCCTGTGCCCAGATTTGACCTTTTTAGGAGTCGGCTCACACGACTTATCTCTTTCTGGCTCTCTTTTACTGTCCTTTGGATACAGTCTCCTACATCCCCACCTACTCACCCATGTGGCCATCAGTGGCCTCTTACGTCAGTCACTTCACTAGTTCCTAATGTTGCTGGCCACTGGTGTCCCTAGGAACACTTGATTCCCGACGTTTCTTACAAGCTGGCCATTTCCTCTCAGTTCCTGGCCCAAGATGCTCAAGGCCCACAATGTCTTTACCCACCCACGAGTTCCAAGCTCAACTTGGCTGTTTTATAGGTACCATACCCAATGTGGCAAAACCAAAAAGTTTGTCTTCCTTTGATTTACTGAGTTACTAGTTCCACAGGATGATGAAACCACCTGTACCATTAGCCAGGTGACAACCTAAGGCATAGACAGCATAAATGGCTCCACTGGGCACCTGTTCTCTGCATCTTTGATTTACTGCTTGATCCCAATGACTTTCCCTTGGTTTTTTTCCTATCTAGACCCCATCATGGACTCAAACTCAGAAATCCGCCTGCCTCTGCCTCCCAAGTGCTGGGATTAAAGGTGTGTGCCACCGTTGCCCGGCCTGTATTTACCTTCTTAATGATCTGCCTATTCTAGACATTTTAGATCAATGGAACACGTGACCTTTTGTAACTGTCAACTCCCGCTCCATTCTCCACCGAATTCTTTCCTTCCCAATTTCCAGACTGACCTTCATAAAACACAGCTCATGGCAGTACCTGTCTTAAAACTCTGCGGTGATGTGAGGTAGACTGAGGAATAACAGTCATCCCCTTTCCTTTTTGTTTGTTTGGCTATGTTTTTTGAAGTGGGGTTTTGCTGTGTAGCTCTAGCTGACTTGGAACTTGCTATGTAGAGCAGGCTGGCCTTGAACTTGTGTTGATCTTCTTGCCCATGCTCCTCTTCACCCCCAGTGTTAGGATTCCATGCACCATTATGTGTGGAAGCTCATCAACTTTCATGCCCACAAATGTCTTTCTAGCCTGGCCTTTCTCCAGCTATTCCCGTACTGTTCTGCCTTTCAAGCATGCGGCTTCCCAGGCACACATAGGTACACATGCATGGACCCTGTGTTTTCCCTGCTTAGGACATTCTTTTCTTCTCTTCCTTATCTCTGTCTCTCTCTACCTAGCTGTCTACTCACTTATAGAAAAGCACTTTTCTGTGAGCTGGGGAGCAAACCAGGGCTGTGTGCATGAAGATACGCTCTGCTACTAAGTTCCATTCCGGCCCTTTAAGTAGCTCTCGTGTCTTTATACTCTTTAGACCTTCACTAGTGATTCAGATTTGTCCCAGGGAGTTGTTATCTCACTGAGCTGTAGCACTGTACTATCATGTCCCCTAAGACCTTTGACTACTAACCAGGGACCACAGAATGTGCTGAGCTCTGCAGCAGCTAGCAAGACGTAGAGTTCTGGTAAGAAAGACTCACATCAACTACAAGCTGACCATCAATAATCTTGGAGTTTGTATCTGTTTAAGCACACTCCATAACACCTAGCAGGAAATTTGATTACTTTGTCCTTGAAAATCCATCTGCAAGCTGGTAACAGTAGCAAGCTCTTAAATGCAGCACTTAGAAGGCAGAACAGGCAGATCTCTGAGTTCAAGGCCAGCCTGGTCTACAAGTGAGTTCAAGGACAGCCAGAGGTACACAGAGAAACCCTGTCTCAACAAACAAAAAAGAAAACAAGAAAAGAATACCTGTCTGCAGAAGTTCTATTCTAGAATGCATTTAACATCTTTACAGCATATATTCGCATAGGCACATTTAGTGCAAGTACACCACTAGGTGCAAGGAACAGTCTGCTACAGAAGGAGAGCCCAGAGAGGACCCGCAGGTAAACCTCCATCTATAGGGGAAGGAGAGCCCGGAGAGGACCCGCAGGTAAACCTCCATCTATAGGGGAAGGACCGCCCAGAGAGGACCCGCAGGTAAACCTCCATCTATAGGGGAAGGACCGCCCAGAGAGGACCCGCAGGTAAACCTCCATCTATAGGGGAAGGAGAGCCCAGACAGTACCTGCAAATAGACCTTCTTCACACCAGGCAAATAGTCTGCGATGCGGCCAAAGAGAAGCCGTCCAACTCCTGAAGTGATGCCAATGCACATAAAAAGCACCTCCTTGTTGTTTACATCTTGAAACCTTTTCTTTACATGGTTCATCTGTAGGTCAAGAGAGAGGAAGCTACACTGAATATGGGAAGGCAACCTCACAAGATTGGAGGTATGCATCATCAAAATCACATGCCGTTTGTTTCCTTCTACGATACTACTCCACCCCCCCCCCTTCAAATTTAAAATATCTAAAAGCAGCTCCTGTGATAATTCTGTGACCTAGAAAACCGATCACGATGTAGCTTGCACAAAAGGAACGAGTTTTCTGAGGGTGGTGGCACACACTGGCATCCTAGTCCTTCCTTGGCAGACTGGGAAGGACGAAGAATGCAAGGTTGCATAGTACAATCCAGGGCAGCCTGGATCGTGCAGCAAGGCCTTGACTCAGAAGACCAAAATTTCAAAAGATGAGTTACTATATAATTATTATTTTTAGTAAACAGATGAGCACACACTAACAACGAGCCAGTGTCCAAAGGAGACTGGAGACCTGCAATATTACCTGCCCCCTGGTAGATGGCTAAAGGTCATCTTTGGAGTTTTATTTCTTCTGGGAACCAGAACAAAACTGATGCCCTTGCAATGTGTCCTACCAGAGCTTCCCACGTGGAAGTGTAAGTTCTGTGTGCCATGCCAGTAAATACAGACACACAATCTGTAGTGGTCAAATCTCGTCGACTGCCAGATCTAAGCAGTGTTCCGAGCTCAGCGAGCCCCGTGGCTGAGTTTTAGGATCTCAGTTTGTCTACAATATGGATCTACTTCAAGGCTGGTGATAAGGATCAAGTAAAACATATCCATAGAGAACTTAAGCATTAGGACGGACTCAAGCACCTGCAGAACATATGCAAAACCCTAGGCTTAGCCAACACTAACACCGCCTTGGAGGAGTGGCTAGCATACAGTTAGTGAACAGGTTAATTTTGACCATCCTTTTTACACAGGATCTTCTGGATATTGGCTGTGCGGGAGTAGAAGATGGGGGGAGGGGAAAAAGGGTCGTTCTCTCCTCAAAATGGCCTAGTAAACCAGTGTCTATGGCAACCTCTGAGCCACAGATAGCCAGGAAGCATATTTTGTTTGACTTTTCCATCCTAGCCCTAGCATTCATTATCCCTTACATGCTAAGCATCCACTGGAGTTCTAGAAGACTGCAAGCAAACTTACTACCAAGCTCAATAGCCCAAGTAAGTAATGTGGCAGTGAGGGAGTGGTATATCTCATTTCTCTTCATTAAAAAAAAAAAAAATGGTCATTGGGCTGGAGAGATGGCTCAGCGGTTAAGAGCACTGACTGCTCTGTCAGAAGTCCTGAGTTCAATTCCCAGCAAACACATGGTGGTTCCCAACCATCTGTGATGGGATCCGATGCACTCTTCTAGTACGTGTCTGAAAACAGCTGCAGTGTACTCATATAAATAAAAAATAAATCTTTAAAAAAAAAAAAAAAAGGTCATGGGGTTAGAGAGATGACTCAGCAGTTAAGAGCACTGCCTGCTCTTCCAGAGGACCTGGGTTCAATTTCCAGCACCCATGTGTCAGCTCACAGCTTTGTCTAACTCTAGTCCCAGGTGATTGACACTCCTGTAGGCACGCACACAGCACACAGAGATACATGCAGGCAAAAACACCCATATTTATAACAATAATTAAAATTTTTAATTAAAAAAATAAAAATTGGTAATTTTTAAACTTCTCTGTTTTCACACTGCTTCAGAATAATCTTCCTAAATAGGGCTTTAATCTCACCAATTCTGCCTTCAAAAGTTGCTTGTTACAGCCTACATCCTATACTCTATCTGCTGGCCACTCTCCGTAATCTGTCCCTGAGCTAGCTATCTTTGTATGATCATTAACTCCCGATCAAATGTCTACTGAGTCTGTGACAAATGAAACAGATGTATGTAGAGAAAGGCATACTTCCAGGGACCATTACTACCCACATTGTTGATTCTTCCTCCCAGAAGGATTTATATTTAAAAAAAAATTAAAATGTATTAGGAATATAAGATGTGGGTCTTGTGTAGAAATGTTAGCACCTAACTTTAATTTAGAACACTGTGAGACCCAATGCTACAGAAGCCCAATGGCTGAAATCTGCATTAAGACAGCTTTGATCTCAGCCTCAGTCCCAGCCAGCTCTGTAGGGAAGGGCTGTCCGTTCTCTCCCTCCGCTGTGCCCTCAAGCCATTGCTTAACACTCCGCTTGACACCTCCAGCTTCCAATGTGTTTCTACACAGCCTTGTTAAAGTCTCTGGGCACTCTTTTCCATGTTACACTAGGAGTACCTATGGCCTGTTTCAGCGACACCTCAAGGTCAGCACAGCTCATACTGAGCGCACCCACCCCTTACACGTTGTTGCTCTCTTGCATTTTGGTTAACAGTGTTATCGGCTCACTGAGAGCAGTAAAAACCCAGTAAAAAAGAAATCTTAGATTACTCCAGCTCCTCTCTTGAGAGCAGAGTGCCAGCAAATGGTAATGGTCCTCTGGCTAAGCGGCTCCCACACTCGCTTTGGTCTGTTCCCTGTGTTCATGTCCTTGTCCCTCCTTACCGTCCGGCACACACTAGCAACCTTCTAACACGCTTCTTGCTTGAGCCCCATTCCTTAATCTCCTAAACTCACAATGGGAAGCTCACTTCTAGGCTTCCTTTGCCCTTGGGTTCCAGCCTTTAGGCTACACTGCAGACTTCCTCATTTGACAATGGCCCCTACTTTGCTACTGTAGCCTCGCCTCCAACTGCCTCTGTAGACCATCCTTTCACGGTAAGGGCATTGAAACAGGACACGGCTAAACTGGGCTATGCTGAATACAAGCACTCCCGAGAACCACAAGTCATACAAAATAGCCTAATACTGAGCGCCTGTTAAGACAGTACCTCAGCTGTACGGTTAATTAAAATATTAAAACGTCCAACTGTATTTCTTTTTTACTTTTTCTTTACTGTAGCTAACTCAAACGTTTCTAATTTAAATTACACAGTGCCTTGAATTGCATTATTGAAGAATTCCCTTGTTGTTGCAAGCACATGACAACCACTGCTGAAGGGACCAGGAACTTGCAAAGCTAAACAAGGATCTCATTCAGGAGGAAAACAGTGCAGTGCAGGACAGATGTGCTATGATGGGGTTTCCTCAGGAACAATTACAAAGCACCCAACAGATCTATACCTTCTCCACCCCACGCTGCCAAGGAGCGAGCCAGAGCCTCCCTATGCTAAGTGGGGGTTGACGTGGCCAGCCTGCCCTTATTACAGCTTTCATAGAGTTTGGTTTATATTCATGAGACTAAACATGAGAAATAGGAACCTAATAAATTCCCATCACTCTGAGTTTTTTTTACCTTCCCCCCAATCTATTTATAAGAAATAATAAGGTAAGATATTTAAGATTCTTTTGAAAGAGGCTAGGTAATGTGAGTGTGAATGTTAGACGTATACAAAATACATTCATTATCACTCACATGATCAGTTATGAAGCCCACTATTTTGTACAATGAATATACACTAACAATTTTTAGTAATTTAGTATTTATTTAATTTAATATATAATATACATTATATATTTATTAAATTTAATAAATTAGAAACTTAGTTCTTTAATGATAAAGGACACTACTACTACATCAAATTTGTGTCAGTATCACGTAAATGAAAAGAGGATATCAGCTTATTAAACTTCTTCTCTGCATGCCCCTCCAAAACTTCAAACTAGAAGTAAGTTTGGTTATCAGGTGAGGGGTGTACAAGATACGCTCTGTGGTGCTAGGTCCTTCCCCTCTCAAGTACCAGCACCGAGTAGGTTTGGCTGAGCCTCTAGGATGGCTGCTACCCGGCTTATGAATTTCTGCCTATTCTCATCCTCTGGATACTATCATGTGCTCTGTTTAACAGAAAGCAGGGCATAGGGTCAAACTGGTATTTCTAATACTCATGTGGTCAGAGACAGAAAAGTATAGAACAAATACTTTCATACTTAGCTAACTCAGTTCTAAAGCAAACAGAAAGCTTATACTAGAGCTTAGTATTTACTCAGGAGATATTATTTTGGGATCAGTTGTTTAAACTTTACTGGGGCAAGGGGTATTCCGTGGTAGAAGTAGTTTAATTTGTAACAACAATAGGTAAACTATCTTCTTGAAAAGGGGTCTCACTATGTGGTATACGCTGGCCTCAAACTTTCCATGCTTGGTTTAAACAACAACAACAAAAAAACCATCACTCACAGTGAGTATGTGTGTGGTGGGAGGGATGGGTGTGCACACGCCACAGCACACATGTGGATGTCAGAGGACAACTTTCAATAGTGAGTTCTCTCCTTTCAGCACATGGGCTCTGGGGGTGGAGCTCAGCTCATCAGGCATGGAGGGCAAGCACATTTCCTGGCTGAGCCATTCCACACTGGGTTTAAGCTTTAGACTTTATCTGAATGCATGTGTATCTTCGTGGCAGAAGCATCTATCTTTTATTTAGATGTCCAGTTTTTTAACATGGGACTAAATTCCTCTAGCAACATCCTGAGCATCACTCGCTTGTCAAATATTTCCCATCATCCATGTAACAATAGCTTTTGCTGACCACAGACGCTGGCTTTACATTGTGTAAGACTTCCTGTCTTGATAGCCAAAGATGACCAAGAGCTCACATCATAGAATATGTAGTCCTTCTATATCTAGGAGCCACAAGACCAAGCACTTCAGTTCACCTTTGCCCTAACCATCTTCAACGTGACTAGATAGTGGGTCCTTGTTAGAATCAATGGCATTTTTTTTCTGATCAGACAACTGAAGGCAAAATAGATCCCATTTTTTTCAAGACGCAGCTTATGAAAATCAGTCACCACACTAGATTAGCCTCTCTAGCAGGCCTCCCTTCGCCTCTTCCACAGGGGAGTGACAGTACAAGACACATGGGGATGGAGGCATCTCTGAGAAAACATAGCAGAGTCCATTGGCTCTCAGATACTCAAGCATGAAAGAAAACTAAATGGAGAGCCACTGCTCAACCCAGTGGTACCACGGCAGGACCCAGTAGTTGCACATCCCTGCAAGCCACAAATGCCTTAGGTCAGAAAGGTCTTTCTGTGTTTGTGTTATCTGGCTAGGAAACAGGATCACCAGCTAGGACATAAGTGCCTTTTACCCACAATCTTCCATATACTGTTTGTATAGCAAGTCACACAAAGAATGTGATTGAATCTTAGTGAATATTAAGTTAGACTATACGTTGTTGAAGAATAAAGAATGAAATTACTGTAACCTTTCAAAACAGAAGAAAAAACAAAAACAATCTGGATAGTGGACTTGAAGCAACAAGTGACGAGCTCACTATGAAGTGTTAGCAAAGGCAGTATGGGGAGGTCAGAAGCCACCACAAGAGCAGCTCCAGAGGACACTGCAGCTGATGAGAGAAGAGTAGTCTCTGAAAACCACAACAAAAGTACAAAACCCCTAAAACCCCAAGTCCTCCAATTTCTGTCATCTACAGCTGTCACTGCTCATTGTGGCTCCTGGAAGGATGACAAGATTCTGGTCACCCTTTGTCACGGCTTGCCAGGTTTGTGGCAATTTTGATTTCTTAGTCATCTATCTGTCCTTGCTCCTGAGATGTACATCATCAAACCAGAAAGAACAGGTAAGCATGTACATTTGCTTAATGTCAAAGAATTGAATAAATTCTTTGTGGGGCAAGAAAACCTGTATCTCTAGTTTACATGGCTCATCTAAAACTGGGCTAGTGAATGCTTTGAAATGTCCGGGCGACTCTGGAATTCAAACTGACTTTAACTCCTTACTTCCTAGAAGGGACTGTATGTCTCCTCACTGTCTGTGAGTCTCCTGCTTCTTGTCTGCATGTGGTAGAGGGTAATTTCTAAAAATATACCCATCTTGATGGGCATGGTGGCACAGCCCTATATCTCTGTACTGGGGAGAGACAATGGCAGGATAATTGCCACAGCTTCAAGGCCACCTTTGTCTACTCAGTTTCAGGCAAACTATGGGTTTAGTCCTGGTATTAAAAACCTAAAATAAGGGGCTGAAGAGATGGCTCAGGGGTTAAGAGGACCTGGGTTCAGTCCTTAGCATCCATATGGTGGCTCACAACCATCAGTAACTTCAGTCCCAGGGGATTTTCTGATGCCTTCTTCTGACCTCTCAGCACCAGGTATACAAGTGGTATACAGACATACATGCAAGAAAAACATTCATACACAGAAAATTGGTTAACCTAAAAGATAAATAAATTTAAAAGTAAAAAGAAAAATATGTATATCTCCATCTAAAATGTTTAAAAAAAAAACCAAACTATTCTATAATTCTAGAAGACCATGCAATTTAAATACATTTTCTTTTCAACTGAATGTGGCATGGAGAGGAGGCACAGGTCTACTGTATAGTCCAATCTCAAATTCTTCTGCTTCCTGAGTTCAGAAGTACAGCCAGCACTAATTCCTTAACAGCTAAAATCAAAGAAAAGAGCTGGCCCCTTTAAAAAACAAAGCAAAGCAAACTTGTACCTCTGAAAGGGAGTAGACACCCTGCTAAGAGTCGTTAATAGTTAATCTCAGAATTAGTCACAAAGCCAAACTTTAAGCTACCCTTTGGCTTCAAAGCTGGATTGTCAGAAATCTGAATGGAACAGGCTTAGTGTTTCTTTTTACAAATTTGTTTTCTCTATCTTTGTTTTTGGTTTTTAAAAAAGGAAATTTAGAGGTAAATTAGAAGGAAGTTTGGTAAGAGCACTCCATACTGGCTTCACTAGCCAGGGAAGTGGTTACAAAGGCAGGCCGCAGTTAGCTGTATTCTGATAAAATTAAGCCTCTTATACCAAAACACTGAACTAGAACTTTATGGCCAGAGTAGGAGAGCAAAGGATCTGGTAAGCCACAGAATGTCATTTTGGTCTATTAAGTCGGACCAGCTGGACTTTGAGATCAGCACACAGATACGCGGAGAGGGAAGCCTGGCTTCGCTTGCTGACACTTTAAGGACTAACTAACATCTTCCGTTGCCCGGGAGGGAGCTGTTTTGAGATTCTGAGTGGCTGCTGCTTTCTCAGCAGCTGCCTGGGATGGAGGCTGACCTTTGGCCTGCCAGGACTCCAGAAGGCATCTCTGCTGCTTCTGTTTGTTTTTTAAACAACCACTCTTTCCATTTCATTAAAGTGGGTTTCCATGGTATTGATAATGACACAGCACCATTAGGACAGGAAAAACAACCGGAAAAAAAAGCTTTCTGGAATAAAAATCACTTAATAGATTACTTAATAGATTACTACTTAATGGGTGGAAAAAAGACTTTTTTTAAATCCAATTTTGAAAACATTTTCTAACTAAACATTTTTCTAAAAGCATTTGCTACTTTCCCCCGTTTGCCTTAAAAAAAGTAATTTCCTGTGAGTAAAAAAGACTGTATATACTTATGTTCGCAAATATAGTTCTTTGACAACATCACTTAGATAATATCAAGATTTAGTAAAATTTAGAATTTCTGGTTGAATAATTAACCAAACCCAGTTTGGATTAGAAGCCAGTTTTTGATGCCTTTAATTTTATTTATTTGAAGGGGTAGTTCCACTACTTAGCACTCAGAATGCCTGAGGGTCCGTCTGCAGCACTGCAGGGAAATGACAGCCTTGGAGTTAAAAGGCCTTACAATAGAAAGAAGACTAGGGTTTTTCAGTAAGTTGATATTGTTTACTCAGCCACTGCTTATGCCAGGTATTTTGAAAGTTACCAAACAGAAACAAACACTCTAGGCTGGCATGGTCGCTCACCCTGTATGTAGTCCTGTCCTCGGAGGCTCAGGCAGTGGGATATGGAGCTTTATCGAAGCCTGAGTCATGCAGGCTGTCTCAGAGGACAAATACCACCACTGCTATTTCTAGTTCTTTGTGAATAATGAAAGGCGTTTAGCTTATTATCTCTGCTTTTGATTCTGAAACCTTCTTCTTTGGCATCCTTTCCAAGCATGTCAGATTCCCACTCTAGGATTCCCAGTTCCTAGGTAGTGCACAGGAACACAACGAGGTGTGAATTCAGGGTTAATCTGTGACTATCAAGATGGCAGTGGGCTCAGCCGCAGAGGACAGCCAGACTATGAGCAGGAGCAGTCTGAGAACGCAAAACAGCTGCAAAGACTTCATAGATAGGAATGTGGGGGTGAGCTAGGCTTGCTGAGGGGAATCAAGTTTCCATGCTTCACATTTATTAAAAGAGAGGAGAGGAATATGCTCTTTCAATTTATTCTTATTACCTGCTGAGTAAATCAACTGGTATGGTTATAGGACTTTCATCAATAGCAGATTCACACTAACTTGGAAAAAATAGTCCAAAGTGAACAAATGCTACAGAAGCCAGCCAGCCGAGCTTAGCGTCTGGAAGTTTAAGTTTAAGACAGACTTCATGCTAAGCTCAGAAAGGGTGAAATCAGAGCTCATTACCAAGCCCTAGGGTTCAGGACAACAACAACTTTACTTATCTAACGTTCCTGGCAATGATATCAATAAGCCAGATTATCATATAAATCCTTCAAGTTAGTTCTATTTCTCCTTGAATGACAAAAGATTCATAAATACTGTTAGTTATTAAAATATTATCTAGTTAAGGCTTTCCTGATTTGGAAGTTAGTTCTTATTGAGTAAGCTGGGGTTTTGTTGTTGTTGTTGTTGGCTAAAGATGGATTTAATTTGGCTCGTTTGGAGTGTCACTATGTATCAAAGGCTGGCTTTGAATTTGTGGCGCTCCTTCTCCAGCTTCGCACGTGCTGAGAGTACAGACATGTGCCGTCATTAGCTGCTTTCTAGAGATTTTTTCCCCCAAATGGACTTCTAGCTCTTACCTTCCTATGGCCCTCTCCCTTGCTCTAGACATTGCTATTCTATGTCTCCCAAATATGAACTGACTACTGAAGGTACTTTATCTACATAGAGAGCATTTGTCCTTTTCAGTCTGCCTTATTTCGTTAAGCACGATGCTATCAAGTTTTATATTTGTTGTAGCTTATAACCAAACAATAACTTTACCAGGTTGAGATACACAAGACCCTGTCTCAATATCAAGAGAACATTCCAGTATGTGCAGATGCAGATTAAAGAGAAAGGGAAGCAGTGGGGTGGTACTCTGCCCGAGAGCAGGATACAGGATACCCGTGAAGATGAAAGTGATGCAGAGCCTAAATAAGTGTCTCTGGAAGAAGAGGGGGGACAAGGCATTGTGTGATCCCCAGTCCTGGGCAATTCTAACCCCAGGGTCACAGAAGAGCCTGGGGCTGAAGAGTGGAGAAAGTAAACCCCAAGAGACACAGCTGTGCTTAAGGAATCAACATCTAGCTAACAATTTTCCTCTGAGGAAAAACCAGTAAGGACAAAGACAGGATTTGTGAAAAGCCCTGAAGGCAGGAGCTTTATAAAGACAGCCATGTGCTCACATAAACAAAGAACTGATCAAGGAGGCTTACACCCTACATTTATACTGAAGACATCAGAAAGAGTCACAAATCTAATTATAAATACATAACAGCAGTTTGTTATTTGGGGGCTTGTGAGGTTTTTGTTTTTTTGTTTTTTTTTTTTTTTTAAGATTTTTAAAGGTTTTACTATGTGGCCTGGAACTGGTCACACACACTTTAACCTCTTAAATGCTGGAATTGCTGGTGTTTGCCAATGCATCTGGCATTATGCCAGCATTTTGAATTGTATGGTTGTATGCTTGGGCCAAGAGGAGCACAGGCGTCTTAGCCTAGTTGCTGGGCTGCCCTCACTCTGGTTCTACTGGAAGCAGCTGGGAAATGGTACAAGGCCTAGGGATGTATTTTGCTTGAGCAAGACTGTATGTCTCTTACCATCCATGGATATATCTTTAAAAAGAAATGTATTCATTACTATTGTTGTTGTGTGGGCATTATATGTGGGTAAGTGTGTGTGCTCCAGCACACGCGTGGAAGTCATAGCGTAGTACTATTTGGAAGTCATTTCACTCTGTGTGGTTCACCCTTATGTGTGGTTTGGGGACTGAACTCAGGTCATAAGGTTTACGTGGCAAGCACCTTTACTCTCTGAGCCATCTTGCTGGCCCTATTTGTAAATCTTTTAAATGCTCTAAATTTGGAACTAATCTAAATCTTACTAATATTTTTACTCTACAAGATGAAGATAATTATTAAAATGTAAAGTATATAAGCTCAACTTGAAATCTATTTAAAAAAAATTGTGCCAGGCATGTGCTGGGCAGGGCTCTGCAGCAGCACACAGGACACTGACCTACTGATGTGGACACCCATTCTCCCGTACCTGGTCCTTTTTCCCACTTCCTGATATATAAGAACTTCTCCACAGAAGTCACCTGTTTACATCTGTAAACAAAATCCAGTTTTCACCAGCCTTTCCCATATTGATATTAAATACACCAGACAACTCAAGCTAAACAAAACTATAGTCCTGAGTACTTCACTTTAAGTTAAGATTAGATAGTTTTAAACACACATAGATTCCCTTTTTCACTATAAATCTTAAATCATTTAGAGGATGGGGCCTATTTCCTAGGGATAATATCATTGCAGAGCAAATGATGCATCATTTCTAAAGATTACTATAGAAACAGCTGTAAATATTTACTCTGGCCAGCCACAATTTTGAGGCACAGGACAAACTTGTTCTGCCTTGCTAAAAGTAGCAGGTCTGTTTTAATTTTTGCATATACTTATTTTTGTTTTTAACTCAGAGTCTGATATAGCCCAACCTAGCCATGATCTGATCTCTGCTTTCACCTCCCAAGTGCTAGGATAGCAAGCTTGTTCAGCCACGCTTGGAAACAGGCCTGCTCTAATCTATTTGTAAGCAGTATGTTTTCTAGATTCCCCATTTATTAATCACGCCTTCTCTTCCTAGCAAGTTCCTATACTATACATTCTTTTATTTTTCAAAATGCTCCTTTTTAAAACATCCCAAGCTCAACACATTTTGATGAATGTTTTGTGAATACACAACTTCACCATTAATAAGTCACAGGAGGCAGAGTAAAAATTCTTAGTCTTGCCGGGCGGTGGTGGCGCACGCCTTTAATCCCAGCACTTGGGAGGCAGAGGCAGGTGGATTTCTGAGTTCGAGACCAGCCTGGTCTACAGAGTGAGTTCCAGGATAGCCAGGGCTACACAGAGAAACCCTGTCTCGAAAAACCAAAACCAAACCAAAACAAAACAAAACAAAAGATTCGTAGTCTTCTCAAGCAAGAGAATGCTGGTGAATACTGCCTATGTCATTAAACTAGAAAGACAGAAAGGAAGGAAGGAAGAAAGGAAGGAAGGAAGGAAGGAAGGAAGGAAGGAAGGAAGGAAGGAAGGAAGGAAAGAAGGAAAGAAAGAAAGAAAGAAAGAAAGAAAGAAAGAAAGAAAGAAAGAAAGAAAGAAAGAAAAGGAAGGAAGGAAGACAGAAAGAAAGAAAGAAAGAAAGAAAGAAAGAAAGAAAGAAAGAAAGAAAGAAAGAAAGAGAGAGAGAGA
>JADRCD010203140.1:46511-59428 GCA_019843815.1 Montemys delectorum
TTAATTTAATTAAATAACTACATCTCCTATTACAGTGAAGGGATACATGCTTTGAAAAAATTTAGGTACGGACTAAAGGAAAACAAGTGAAAAACTGCCATCTTTTCTTTCTTTTTGCAAAGTCAATTCAAAAGGCTACCTATCAGTAGTAAAACCAACTAAGAAAGATAAAGCTGGTTAATAATTAAATTTTGGACAATAATGCTCACCTACCAGTGTACTGAGGTAGCAGCTGGACTCAGATCTGATCAAACTAAGGCATGCCGGCCATCCTCCGAGAGGCCTCCCCTTCCACCAGCTCACACGCAGCTCTACCTTTAAGAGTTATTTTAGACCTTCCCAGATGAATCTCACTTTGCTCTGATGACTATTGACCAAATCTCTACTCTTGACTCAACAGACACAATAAACAGAGACTTGGTTGAAAAGTGTTTGTGGCTTCAAGTTAATCACAGTCTGCTTAACAAAATACTTCTATTTCCAGCCCCAGCAGGAACTGTCCAGAACAAATAATGCTTCACTTTAAAAATACATTTTAATGATTACTATTTTATTTATGTGTATGGATGCTTTGCCTGCATGTACATCAGTTCTCCATGTGTGTGCCTGGTACTTATGGAGGCCAGAAGAGAGCACTGGATCCCCTGGGACTGGAGTTATAGACAGCTGTGAGCCATTCTGTGGCTGCTGGAAGACAAACCCCGGTCCTCGGCACCGACAGCCAGTGCTCTCAGTCACCGAGGTATCTCTCCAGCCCCTGCTTCATTTTTTTTGGTTGGAGGGGGAAGTTGCCTGTTTTGTTTTTAGACAAAATCTCTCAGTGTATGGCAGACATTAGCCCCGAGTTCCCAATGCTTCATTCTGTATGAAATTTTCCATGTAAGCAGTTTTCCAAAATAATTGGAAATTCCTGAATTCTCAAAAATTCAAAACAATTTTAAAGAAAAGTTAAAGTCTATTGTGCATTTCTCTGCCTCCTTCAAAATATCTATTAGAAACAGTATTGATAACATCATTATCACCAACAAACATCGGGAGCTGTAGGGACTGCACAGCATGGAGGTGAGGAAAGCAGACATGCATGGAGGTGAGGAAAGCAGACATGCATGGAGGTGAGGAAAGCAGACATGCATGGAGGTGAGGAAAGCAGACATGCATGGACATAGAGCAGAAGCATCCTGGGGCATGAGTTGAAATCTCATGCACTTACTGTGATTGGCCTGGCACCCTCCTGTGTACCTTTGTGTCACTGTTCTCCTAGAACCTCTGTCACTCATGTCTGTCCTCAGGGCAGACAGCTGCTTTCAGTGGTTGAAGGTACACATCTAGCTGCAGTAAGTCAGTAATATTACAAGGATACAGAGCCAGGACACTGGGGGACCCTAGAAGGCAGAAGCAGAATCACAGGAGGAGTGGACCTGCCACCGTATGCTGGTAGATTACACCAGCTTTTTCCATGAATCTCTGTGAATCTCTGTGATGGTCTGGCAGCCTTTCACTATGAGCTTAAACAACAGAACTGAGGCATGTGAAGATATTACATATATCAAGGTCAATGTGGTCTCCGGAAATGCTTCTCCTCGGCTTTAAGATATGGAGAAGGAGAGGCACACACTGGTTGCAACCTCCAGCTGGAGAGCAGGCTGTGAGCCTTTCCTCCTAACAGTCTTCTCCGAGTCCTCAGCATGTGGCAAAGCCACAGGTTCAGGACATCAGTACCCGCAGAATCTCAGACAAACTCTTCTAAACAAGAGGTTTAGAAGCCATCAGAAAGGCTCTTTAAAGATGAAAACCTTATGTTACTAAGAAGTATAATTTGAAGGAACCTGAGTAAAATTTGAAGGGAAAAGTACAAAAGCTAAGTGCTTGCTTAGACTGAGGAAGAACTGTGCGTGTAGTAAGTGACCTGGGAAGCTAAAGATGCCATTGAATAAATGAGAAGAAACTTAGAAAGCAGGGCCACTCTACAGGCTGGATCCTTTCCGACTGCCACCCAGGGCTACATCATGGTTTTCAACTAAGGAACATGAGGGTAGGCAGGGGAGAGAGGCGAGACGAGCCCCCAGCTGGAGAGCGATCGTTAGGCCTCCCGCTACAACCAGTGTGACAGAGTAGCCAGTGTTCCTCTAACTGAAATTCTCAGACCCACGAAGAGAACTTAGGACAAGAGCTCGGAACACCACAGCGCGTCTGCTGGCGTTAGTGTCTTTGGAAGTTTGTATCTTTTTCCTGATAGATGTAGTTTATGACATTAAGTTTTCAAGAATATTTAGCCACTTCAGTTTGTCATGATATTAAAATGTTTTAATGTTTTTTAAAATTTTTATTATTTTCTTAAACCATAGACTAGAATTCTCTATCTGGGCTGGCACTGATTTAAAAGACCTTATTCTCTTAATCTCAGCCCTTGGGAGGCAGAGGCAGGCGGATTTCTGAGTTCAAGGCCAGCCTGATCTACAGAGTGAGTTCCAGGACAGCCAGGGCTACACAGAGAAACCCTGTCTCAAAAAACCAAAAAAAAAACAAAAAACAACAACAACAACAACAAAAAAGACCTTATTCTCATCAATAAAACAATTTTCCTTATTACTTTAAATGGCAATGACTTTAAACTGAAGCCATAACTTTAGATAACTCACTAGTTTCCTTTATAGGTTTATGTAAATAAATTAAGACAAATGGAAACGCATTTTTCTTGGCTCCCGTGAACACTTATAGCCTGACATCTAAATTGGCCCTGAAGGCAAATGTATGTAAATATTTAGCCTCTGGCATGCTGCTGTGCGCGGCACTTCTGATCTATGAAGTGTTAAGATTTCAAGGGAATTCTCCTTGTAAACAGTGAAGTTTTAACCTGGAAGGTTCAAGAACAATGTGAAGGGGGCAGCCACATCCTTACCTTACAAAAGAACTGGACATGAGCCCAATGAATCCCACAGCTGCACCCACGACAGCTGTTCTCCGGCAGCCGAAGATGTCTGTGAAGACGCTCACTATGGGACAGCAGAAGAAGATCATGCCCATGGACAGTGAGCCTACCCATGCTGGAGAGGAAGAGGGGAGAGCGTCACAAGGTTGCAAACTGTACTTAGAAGGTGGCTAACCCACTTCAGAGACGAGCAATGGTGCCTGCGGACAGCAGAGGACGGGCCGCAGGAAGTCATCAGCAAGCCTCAACGCCCGCTGAACCTGTTCAGTAGTGATCCATACAGCCACTGGAGCTCACTCAATTCGTGAAAAGTTTGCATTTAAAGTAACTAAACATCTTCTCTGACTTTGTCTAAATGATATCTGTAGTTTTAAGCAATTTATAATCTATGAGACAAATTTCATAAAAGTTGAACGAGTGGAGCACACCTATGGTCCCAGCACGGTGGAAGCTAAGACAGAAGAAAAATGAGATGGAGTCAGCTTGGATGACATAGTAAGACCTTGAACACACACACACACACACACACACGCACATACACACACACACGCACACACACACGCACACGCACACACACATACACACACACACACACACACACGCAGGCACGCACACACACACACATACACACACACGCACACACGCACACACACGCACACACACACACACACACACACACGCACACACACGCACACACATACACACATACACACACACGCACACACGCACACACACACGCACACACGCACACACACACGCAGGCACGCATACACGCAATATGCTTAGTTTAGAAATTTATGCCAGAGAGGTCAAAATGCAAAGAAATGACCTCTGAAATCAGGACAGTGACTGTAACTTTGCTTTAGGATGCTTCTGTAATCCGGGGTCTCACTCTGTAGCCTCCACTGGCCTGAGCTGGGCTCAGACTCACCCCAGCTCTCCTGCCTCAGCTAGCCCTCCAGCTTCCTGTGACTGGGACAGGAGATAGATAAGAAGTGAGCATCGAGCCCCCACGGCTCCTGTGACTGGGACAGGAGATAACAGTGAGCATCGAGCCACCATGTCTGCCTTAGGGCTCTGGTTTGGTTCGTTTGGCTTTTTTGTTTGGCTGGGGTTTGTCCTAAAAAAAAATTGACTCATACATAGTATATTTCTGCTTACACATAATATTATTTCTGATCTGGACAATAACTTCAGGGTACTTACGTTATCATTATTTATAAAACTACAATGTTTTATTTTCTTCTCTGCAAGTATGTTATTTTCAACAACTTAAAAAAAAATAAGGTAGTAGAAATCAAAAGTCATAGTTTCCGATTCTATAAAAATTTAAAAAAAAAAAAAAGTAGAAAGCATAGGATATAAATAATCATAGCAGTATGGCAAAGAACCAAATGACCTGCCATCAAGCCTGGAAGTTCTCCCCAAACAGTACAATAAGTGAGCTAATAGGGCCTATATACATGAGGGTGCACAACACACCCAGAATAAAGCTGTCACTTCCCTTCTGAGCTTTTGTAAGTGTCTTGGAAATGATTAGTCACACACCTCCTCAGGACTCCTGAGGGTTGGGGAGAGTGTCTGTGAACCTCAGTGCCGGGCACCACACATCTAATGGAGAGCCCTGACAAAGGTGAGAAGGTAATGTCTAACGTCTAAGTGAAGATGCCCAAACGGATACCTTCAGGAACTTTTTGCTTTCTTGTACCTTAAGTTATTCCTTTTTGGGTTTTGGGCTTTTTGTTTGTTTGTTTGTTTGTTTGTTTGTTTATGTTTTCCGAGACAGGGTCTTGGCTGTCCTGGAACTCACTCTATAGACTAGCCTGGCCTCCAACTCAGAAATCTGCCTGCCTCTGCCTCCCAAATGCTAGGATTAAAGATGTGAACCACCACTGCCTGGCTAGGTTATTCTTAATTATGTGATCTTCTTAAATAGCCTCGGTTCTAGTGTCCCTCCTTTATCAGAAAGAAGACTGTCATCTTAAAACTCTTTTTGGGTGCTGGGACCAAACTCGGTCCCCACAAGAGCACAAATGATCTTAACCACAAAGCATCTCTCCAGCCTGTTGCTTTATTTTTGCTGTACCAACATCAGCACTATGATGAAGAGAACATCTCCAGAGGATGCAACACAGTTCTAAACTAACCAAACAGGAGACTGCATAATGCTCTGCCAGACTGTCAGGGAAACTGGCCCACCCAAACCTGAGCCTAACCAAGAAACCATCCATCTGCAAAAGCCAACCTAGAGCAAACATTAGCAGAGGCTCTGGGGGAGGGAAACCAGCAAACTGGAAGAAGGCGTTGGCCTTGTCTACTGAGGTTGAGAGTGAAGGTGAAGAGGCTGAAAACTCAGTTTGCAGACAACACCGGAGGGGGAGCCATGTGAAGAGTTTGGGTTGATTTTATGTACTTCTTGGGAACACTTCTCAAAGCTATTTTTATTAAGTAGTTTGTGAGTGCTAATTTTTAGTACTTTACTAATTGGATTAACCCCTACACACACACACACACACACACACACACACACACACACACACACAGAGTCATACTTTTTTGGAAGTTTCCATCATCTGAAAGTAAAATGAATGTTGGAAGATGTATATAAAGCTAATTCAGCATTCCATACAGTTGCTTTAAATTTTGAGTTTTGTGCATAATTTTAAAGTATACAGTTGAATTTTTTTCTAGAGCAAATATTTGTGGTTGTATGAGATTTTAATGAAGCCTGGATAATCGTGGCCATCTACTAAGTATTTGTGGTTTAGAATAAAAGGTTTCTGCTAGGCATGGTAGCTCACTCGAGTGGTTGAAGTAGGAGGACTGCTGTGAGCGTCCATCCAGCCTGAGCTACAAAGATGTTGTCTTAAAAAAAAAATCACTCATAATAATAGTGTAATCCCATTCAAAAAAATCTTAGTAATCTATGCTTAAAATGCAGTTTACTGAGATAGGCATGGTGGTGCTCGCCTTTGATTCCAGCACTCAGGAGGCTGGAGCAGGAAGATCTCTATGAGTTTGATCTATATAGTGGCTTCCAGGACAGCCAGGGCTACAAAGTGAGACAATGTCTCAAAAATAAACACGAGGAACAACAACAAAAAGAGAGAATACACTATCAAAACCCAGCAGAATAGAACCATTCTTAGATAAAGGCACTTTTACAGTCAAGGCACTAACATCGAATAGTAACCCACATCATGAAATCTAAGAGCTTATGTGTCTTACTCATGGTTTCTATTCCTACACAAACATCATGACCAAGAAGCAAGTTGGGGAGGAAAGGGTTTATTCAGCTTACACGTCCACGTTGCTGTTCATCACCAAAGGAAGTCAGGACTGGAACTCAAGCAGGTCAGGAAGCAGGAGCTGATGCAGAGGCCATGGAGAGATGTTCCTTACTGGCTTACTTCCCTGGCTTGCTCAGCCTGCTCTCTTATAGAACCCAAGACTTCCAGCCCAGGGATGGCACCACCCACAAGGGGCCCTACTCCCTTTGATCACTAATTGAGAAAATGTCCCACAGCTGGATCTCATGGAGGCATTTCCCCAACTGAAGCTCCTTTCTCTGTGGTAACTCCAGCCTGTGTCAAGTTGACACAAAACCAGCCAGTACATTATGTTAGTTACATGCAATGTTCAAGAGTCAGAATACACTTTGCCCAAGAAAACAAAGTGAAGACAGCACTGACCCAGCAAACCCTGGCCAAAGTCTTCGACGAGTATGGATTTTGGTAAAACTATTTACGGTTTTATCTTTTCTAAAAAATATATTATCTTTCACAAGAAAAAAAAATCTTGGAAATTAGAAATCACACCTTTTTTCTCATTCTGTAAGCATACAAAAGAAAGCCAAAACCTGAGAGATAAGTATTAAGTAGTCATAATAATCATTAATCAAAACTTTATGCTAAAAAACAAGTGATCTCATGGGACATTAAGTCTATGCCAAACATGAAAACTTACAGGCTTGCAAGTTTATAAAATAGCACCAACAGAAAGATACAATCATATAGTTTCCTGATTATCCCCTTAAATTTACGTGTGGGGGAAGCGGTTTCCTCTGTCACTGGATGAGCACTTCCGCAGACTTACGTGGTCTTTTTTATTCATGTTAAATAACAGAGTGCCTGCAGCCACTCCAGCTAGCAAGCCAGACTTCATTCAGTTACTGACTATTTTCTAGGACCCAGGGATAGAAGGAAAGACTTGGAACCAGCGGTTCCCATCTCTCACCATCCCTAGCTGTTCCTTCTCTCTAAAGTGAGTGTGGGAGAAATGAGGCCAGGGAAGGAAGGCAAGGACACTGCCAACAGAGAGTATGCTGACTGGAGCTGACTTTTCCTCAGATGCATTTCTGTGAGTTCTTCAGAGTCCTACCTCTGAGTCCTTTTGGCTACAGCTCTACCGATAGCTTTCTGGCTGTCATTCACAAGGCTGTTTGAGCTGCCCTGACCCTCCAGGCAGTCTATGTTGGCAGGAGTCAGAACAGCTGTGGGGCAACCTTTTACCTACTCAGTCTCTTCTGTAGGAAGCACAGATGCACACATAAATCCTTTCAAATCCCAACCCGGCCACCTCCCGTACAGCTCCTGCTGTGGGAGCCGCTGGCCAGCAATAGCTCTTTCCTTACTGGACCATATTTTAATTTATTCATTTTGATGTGTGCAGGCATTTTGCCTGCTTGTATGTTTGTGCATCCTGTGCATGCAGTGCTGGAGGAAGCCAGAAGCAGGACACCCCAAGACTGGAGAAAGAGCAGCCAGTGTTCTTAACCACAGAGCCCTCTCTCCAGCCCCTCCTTGGTGGGGTTTCCTGGAGCAGCCTCAGGTCTCAGCACTCCCCAGTGGGTGGAGATGCTCTGGAACTATCTACTAAACACCGAGTGTACTCGCAGACGCTCCCCAGTGGGTGGAGATGCTCTGGGACTATCTACTAGACACCGAGTGTATGAGCAGATGCTCTCAAGAGAGCATCTTCCGGCATAGGAAGAGACCACAGCAAAGTCTTCTGAAGAAACCTCAAAAAATAATCTTTCTAGCAAGACTCCTCCTGGGAGCTTTAGAGTTTCCAGTACTATTTTAAAGCATCACACCAACCCTTGAGAACCTATCAAATTCAAGAGTCACTTCTGAGTTCACTCTTGAGTATCTTAGTGTCTCTGCTGAAATTTCATTAGAACATTCTGTTAATTGGCAATTGAAGTTAGGGTAATCTAGTCAAATTTAAGAACAATTATATCTTTGAATGAATAACTATTTGCTACTGGAAATTCACAAGATGATGTCTATTCTCTGTAAAGTTTGAACATATTAAAGAATTCAAGCGCTCGGACTCAGTTTCAACTCAGTTGGTAAAGTAGATATCAGCATCAAGCCCTGGGTTTGTCCCCAGAACTGCACATGCCAGGATGAGGAGACGCACCTGTATCTCAAGATCATCTTCAGCTATGTACCTGAGCAACAAATCGCTCATTTCATCTCATCAAACAAACAAAGGAACTCTAGGGCCAGGAAGGGAGGGGAAAGTGGCACAGCCATTCCAGCCAAGTTCTGGGGCAGGGAGGGAGGGTGGAGAGAGAGAGAGAGAGAGAGAGAGAGAGAGAGAGAGAGAGAGAGAGAGAGAAGGGAATCTGCCATTTTGCTGACTTTGTAGTGTTGGGTCTCTTATCTTCCTCTCCTTCTGTATTATTCTACTGTAGTTTATTCTTTCCTGTGGCTTCATGGATGGATCTGTTTTTCTCTTTAGCCTGAAGGATTCTTCAAGTATTTTCTGTAGAGTTGCCTCTGAAGTCATAAGTTCTCTTAGTCTGTTTTTGTCATGAAAAGTTTTTACTTCCCCTTCAGTTACTAGGGTTTACTATTCTGGATTGGCAGTTGTTATCGTTCAGAATTTGTAATACATTATTCCAAGCCCTTCTAGCTTTTACAGGTTCTGTTCTATAACCTGGCTCATTCGGATGAACCTGCCTTTTAAACAGTATTTCTCTCCTACTGCTTTCAATCTAACTTCTCTGTTCTGTATAGTCCGTATTTTACTGTAACACTGGGCATGTCTGTTTGGTGCCCTAATTCCCTCCAGTAAGTTTTCCTATCTCCAGGAAATTTTCTGGTTTGGTCCTTCTGAAAATGTTTCCTCTGCCTTTAGAGTGAGCTCTGGTCTCTCCTGGGCTGTATCTTGCAGTTCCTACTGGTTCCAGCTTACTCTTCATTTATGTCAGCTGTTGAGCTGTTTCTGTCCCTCACCTTCTTTGCAAGCTCAGATGGTCTCTCCTCTCCGTGACCTACCCTACTGCTGAGACTTTCCAAGAGTTCCTTGGGCTTACTACATATATTATTTTATTTTCAGCCCTTTAGATTGGATCCATAAATATTTGAATCTTTCTCATAACCCCTATCACCTTCAATGTAGATGAATACAAAATTATTTTCAGCAAAAGAAAGCAGAATGAAGAGACATTCAAACCATTGTCCCACTTATACAAAACTGATAAATATGAATTAACCTGCAGTGATGGGAAACATCAGTGAGCATCTGGCTGGGTCAGTGGGTATAGGGACGGAAGGGACTGTGAGAGGGCCGAGGACACAGTGCACTGAATATATTTATTACCTCGAGCCTGGTAGCAGCCTGACAGGCACACACACAATAAAATTGTATTTATAAAGTAGCAACTTAGGGACTAGAGAGATGACTCAGAGGCTGGGAGCACCAGCCACCCTTCCAGAGGACTCAGGCTTAATTCCAGCATTCACACGGCCGCACAAGTAACTGCAATGTCAGTTCCTGATGCCGACACATGATGCATACACATGCATGCATTCAGCCCAAACACTCGTGCACATAAAAGAAAAGAATTTAAATTAGATAACGATTTGTTATATACTTTAATTACTTTAATACTGCTGATTTTAAAAAAGAGCAAACCTACATGAAAGATTAGCCAAAACCAGAACAAATATGTTTATTTCCTTGAATCTGGTAGTGGCTATATCAATATCTATATATCTATATAGATATGGATTTAATGTAAAAAGATAATAAACATAAAATGAAAACTGACAGAACTCAAGTATACAAACCCACAATCACCATAGACTTTTGTGTGTTTCTCTCACTAACCTAGATCTACAGTTCAGACTTCTGCAAACTTCATTTATTAAGATTTATTCCTCCATGAGTAATAAATGGTTTAACCTTATTACTGTTTAAAGTAGCAAGTAAACTCCCTCAGCTTGCTTCCAAAAGGCAGCGTGCCAAGTCATAATTAGGTTCCCATTATAGGACACCTAGCTCACACTGCCCACTCCATTCTAGTAGAGATGGAGCCAGTGCAGTTCAACCACACACTACTCACTGCATGGGGCTGAAATCTGGGCACTGCAATCAGAGACTCTACGGAGAGGCCCGCGCTTCACGTCACTCCTGTGCTCAAGTCTCTTCTTCAGGCATATCAATCATTTTATGCATTTTATCTCTTTAAAAAATGTCCCACTGAATATAATAATATTTAAAGGTGTCTTTTAAGGGACAGAGTAGATGGCTCTTACTCGCTGCTCTTGCCAAGAGCCTAAATTTAGTTCCCAGCAACCACACTGGGCAGCTCACAATCACCTATAATTTCATGTCTAGGGCATCCAATGCCTTCTGGCCTCTTCAGTCATTACCCACATGTGGAACAATCCAGGAAAATGGGCACACGCACATACACAATCCTGGCGGAGGCCATGGATGCAGGTCTTATCTCCCTGGGCCCTCAGAGAGCTCCTGAGAGTGCTCTTGGTGATACCACTGCCGCTGCTCTCACCGACAGGCAGCTCCTGATACTCTATTGTTACCTCGTCCAAGTCCATTCAGTACTCAGTGCTTCCATAAGCCACTCTCACCTGCAGCCAGATCCCTGTTTCCTATCACGTTTGTTCTCATAAACTACATAGCCAGAATGGCTGATGCCAAGGGCTATTTCCACCTTCCACATCATCTTCCATATCTTATTTTTGATTGTTTTGTGTCATTTCTGATGGCTGAAAACCATATCAAATTCCTATGTAATGAGGTAAAACAGTCTTATTATAGATCTTTAGTTTTTGACAGAGTAACTGGATTGGCTGCCTTACAGTGAGTGTGGAAGCATTTCTTCAGAAGATAGCATTTTAAGCTCTCAACTGTCAAGGGCACCTGCTCCCCTACACTCATCCTCATGCCCCTCCTCTTCCTGTAGTATTTTAAGCTCTCAACTGCCAAGGAAACCTGCTCCCCACATTCATCCTCATGCCCTCCTCTTCCTGTAGTATTTTAAGCTCTCAGCTGCCAAGGAAACCTGCTCCCCACATTCATCCTCATGCCCCTCCTCTTCCTGTGGTAAATGTTTCCGTCTTAACTGCAGGAGCCACTGCCGCGAGCGTCTAAATCAAGAATGAAAGCCATAAATAATAACAACCGGGATACTAAGAGATACTCAGAGCACACATCTGTCTTTGTAGTGAGCTCCCGCCATGTGCCAGACATTGTGGGAGCACTGAAGTGGAAACTTAAGGGATCTTTGGAGAGTCAGTTGTGTTGGGTGGTGTTTTGCTGGGGCAAACACGTGAAGAAGTATTTTCCTGAAGTGAACGCAGGTGAAAGGCTAAGGCAGACTCATGAAGCAATGTTTCACTGAAGCAGACACAGGAGATAGGATGTTCTGCTAGAGCAAACACATGAAAGGACACATGATGAAGGATTCTTTGCTAACAACAGGCATGTATCGGTCTGCCTTACATTGCAGAGCTGAGCCATTTGTCGAGATTCCATGGACTTGGGCACTGGATGCACATGCTGAGGCAAGGCACATGGAGGACACCTGATAGTTGGAGGGTATAAACAGGACTCCATGGAGTGATGGCGACAGAGCTTGGCTTGCTGGCACAGCTAGCTGTGCAATGTGTGGGCCTCACATCTTCCCCGAGTGAGGCGCAGCCGAGAACTTCTCCTGGTGTTCCTGTTGGTCCCTCCTGTTGACTCCAGCGGAGACTGAGGCCTGACTGTCTCATATCACTATGGTTGCTTAACTAGCCTTTACTGAACTGGGCTGCTGGTGTATCTGTGAGGTGTTTGTGAATGGATCGAGCTGCCGCTGCTAACCTGCAATCTGAACTGCAGATTTCCAGACAACACAGATGGGAGTTGCTCCAAGGAACTTTTCTTTTTTTATAGCCCTGGCTGTCCTGGAACTCACTCTGTAGACCAGGCTGGCCTCAAACTCAGAAATCTGCCTGCCTCTGCCTCTCAATTGCTGGGATTAAAGGCGTGCGCCACCACCGGAAACCTTTCTAAACAGGTCCACTTACCCCATGTCCTTTCCTTCCCACTACCTCTGGTGGGTGGTGGGCTACAAGGGAGGTTAAAGCGTTTAAGAACTATCATTAAAATAAGGTTTGAAAAACTTAAAGTTCCAGAGCACTCCACTACCTCTTCAACAGCCACAGGGGAAGTAGCTGCTGCTTGGTGGTCAAGTGCCTTGCTAAGCATGCTCGACCGTGGAAGTGAAAGCCACTAGATTTACCACTACGACTGCCTGGCCCCGAGCCCAGCTCTGTGCCTTCCATTACTCCTTACAAACAACTATGCTGCTTTTATAGCTTCCGGTCAGCACACCCGCGCTGGCAGCCGTAAAGTAAATAAATAAACACACACAGAACCCTTCTAACATAGTGCTTTAATCTTTGAAATTATAGCAGGATTGGTGACTGACTGGGAAAGTGGTTAACAAGGAAAGTTTTGAACTAACTTTTTACATATGGTATTGAAAAATATTCTCCCAAACAGTGAAGAAATACTCCATTGTTCTTCACCTAAATGTCAATTTTTTTGTACAGCTTTAAGAAGCTAAGACATATTTTAAATTCTCAAACATCAAGAAAAACAGCTTCTGCTCAACAGGATGGCTCAGTGGCTAAGAGGGGCCTGCTGCCAAGCCCGATGGCCTGAGTTCAATCCTTGAGCCCCA
>JADRCD010203141.1:0-40265 GCA_019843815.1 Montemys delectorum
CTCACAGGAACAGGTGCAGAGTGATGAGGATGCTCAGTGAGAACCTGTCTCATAGGAACAGGTGCAGAGTGATTAGGATGCTTAGTGCCATCTTCTGGCTTCTCTACATGTACAGACTCTCTCACACAGACACATACAAACACAAATAAGTACATAAATAAATATTTAAATATTTATGAATATAAAGGAACATTTAAAAACCAAATTCAAACAATTTAAGCAGTCAATAATTTTAATCTCCCTAAAAAGGAATGTCTGGGTGGTAGCTTCCACATTTATCAATACATGGAGTCCCTTGTCCCCAACAGAAATTGTAATTTCTTTTTCTTTACTTCTCTAGTATTTTTTTTTAAAATTCCTACCACATAGTAAGTGCTCAGGAAAGGAAAGAATGAGATATCAAGGAACCATATTCTTTTTTTTTTTTTAAAGATTTATTTATTATTATATCTAAGTACACTCAAGCTGTCTTTAGACGCATCAGAAGAGGGTGTCAGATCTCTGGATAGTTGTGAGCCACCATGTGGTTGCTGGGAATTGAACTCAGGACCTTTGGAAGAGCAGTCAGTGCTCTTATCCACTGAGCCATCTCACCAGCCCAAGGAACCATATTCTTGAAAGTGGTGAACTAGAGCATATGGAATAGGCTATCACAAGAGCTCAGACAGGCATGACCACAGTGTGGTGGAAAGAGGACAAAGTTGGAGATCAGCAACTCTTGTGCTTCGCATTCTGATTTTGTCATTTTTATGTGTATGTGACATCAAACTAGCAAGAGACTCTTGCTATATTACTACAGAGAGTGATCATGAAATTGAGCTCAGTAAACTGTAATAATTACCCTGTTTCTGCAGGTTCTTTCTGCTTTGTGTTAGAGACGGGGTCTTATGTATTCCAGACCAGTCTCAAACTCATCATTTACCCAAGAGCGATCTTAAATTTCTCATTCTCTTCCTGCTTCCTCCACCTCCCCAGCCCTAGGGCTTCTAAGCAGTGCTAACATGTCCAGTATATCAGATCGTCAAGTTCAAACCCAGAACTCCCTGAACCTGGGAGCTTTCTCAGCTAGGATGAATTCTAGCTCCAGAGATCATCTTGTTTATGAACCCTTGGAGCTAAGGTTACAAATGTGTGCCAGATGGGACCTGAAATTCAGTCCTCATGATTGATCAGCAAGGGGTCTTCACCACTGATCCGTCTCTCTAGCACCTGTATTTTGTTTTATGTACATTAATGTATTCCATTAATAAGTGTGGATTGTCCTTGTACTTTCAAAGAATTGGCTACTTGGAGGAAGATATATGTTTGAGGAATTGAACATTTTTAGGGTATATAGAATGCCCCATACTTTCCTAATAGAGGGTTGTGGAACACAGTAAAATTCAAGGGTTCTTGAAGGCATGATATTCCTTTGGATTAAGTAATTCCTGGAACTCAACAGCCTATATTTTCTACCATCCTCAGTTCTTTTAGCTTGATTCCACAGGACTGGAGCAATGATGCAAGATTTATGCTCATGTTTTAGCTGTTCTTTCTTTTAACTTTTGAACATCAAGGGAGTGTGATGTCAAACAGTAGCGCTCATAGACACAATGAGGCTGCAAAAGAGAGACAAGCCTGTGTCCAGTGTCTCTTTTATTTCAGTCTTTGACCAACAAGAATTTCCATTAACTCCCTGAGTGCCCACGAGGCTTAATGAACACAGATCACCGGTAATATGAGGACGCTGGTGCATTTTGTGCTGCTGGGGCTTTGTGCATTCTGTTCCAGAGACCCTTAGACATAACACATGAGCACACCAGCTAATGATCTAAGGGTAATTCTGTTATCCTTAATGCTTTTAAACATATTTTCCTAGTGGAAATTTTTTATCAAGATAAGCACTGAAGCACTTAACATTGTTGCTCCCATATTCCATTTGTCTGAATAAAAACAGATAACACCAAAAACAGACATCTTGAGCTAATGGATGACATCAGTACAGTACTTAGTAAGAACTTGATACACTTACTATAAAGCCTTTTAGTTGTCTTTCACTGACTCTTGAGTAGGCAAGTCCATTTTCAAATTAGATGGGAAAAATCACTCAAAGAGGGATTTTCAGAAGAACTTTCATTTATTACCGACAATTACTGTTACACTCCCCACAAACTTTACAACCTGTTAGGTGTAGAGTGCTCTCTCCCTCTCTGGAGAGATGTAGAAGACTGTGGCTGTCTACTCTCTGGAGAATTACAGAGCTAGTTTTCACCGCTCTCCCAAGGTCTCAGGTTTTCTGTGATGCTCAAGTAGCAGCCAATTCCCAGGTGCTGACGTATCTATATTATCTTAGGCAGAGTTCACATCAACACGGTCTCCAAAGGAACCTTTCTGATGCACGGATGTCTTGGTTCCATTTACACTCTACCCACGGTCCTGCGAAGCCTGTCCCCCAACTGATGAGCTCGTTCACTCTCCAAAATCAAAATATAAACAAAAGCTCTGAGGGCCAGCAAGATGGCTCAGCACGGGTTGTCCTCAAGCTTGACAATTCAAGGTCCATCTCGGGAACCCACAGGGTAGAGATGAGAGCTGACTTCACAAGTTGTCCCCTGACTTATGCACTCACTAAGGCACATGTACCCACCCTCATGAATGAATGAATGAAGGAAGGAATGAAGGAAGGAAGGAAGAAAGAAATATTAATAAGCAAAAAAAATTAATATCCTTTACTGAAGGTAATTTGAGAAAACCCATTCAACTCCGAGAGCATATATAAAAGAGAAAGTATTCAAACTGTCCACAGTTCAGTGCCTGCACACCGTAGCTCTTAAGCCTTGCAAATGTGTTGCATTAGTGAGTCAAACTCATCTTGTTTCAGAAATCTGCACAACGAAATCTGCATTTGTACTCAGTGTCTCATCACCCATTACCCGTCACTTGTCACCCCATTGTTGTCTCAGCTCCAAGCCTCTCTGTCCAACCTCCTCCCGGAGAAAGGAACCCGCCCAGGGTTCCTGGATGGATTTGCAGTCTGGCTGGACCCAGAACACGGTTCACTTAACTCATTTAATTTATGTCCATTGGCTCTTTAGAGTACTGTCCCTGTGTCTCTAGCCAATGGAGGAGGAGCTGCAATACAATTTCAAAGTTTCGTTAGTTTGTTTGTTTGTTTTACTGGTTATGATGTAGACTGTGGATTGTAGGTTTTGTTGAGAGCAAAGCCATTTATTCTCCAGCGGCACACGCTCCCCTGCAGACACAAATTTCTGCTACGCTGAGTCTGTTGTTTAGGCCTTTTCCTTGTTAAAGCAAGTCAGAAGTCCAAGAGGTAGGTATTGGAAAGAAAGCGCAAACCAGTCTCAGCAGAACTAAACAAGGAGAGGAGTAGTCGCTTGAAACTTCTCAGTGCTCGGAGAGTTCTCACCGTGGGAAAGATAATGGAAGTCCGGATGGATGCAGGGGCTGCTTTTCTCCAAGTAGAGAAAGCTACGCTTTTGAGGTTGTGCTTACGAATCTCTCAGATGTGGCCAAGGCTCTCAGAGTCTCCCAAGTTTCCAGTTATTTCTGCTTTCACTAGTCTAAGGCGTTTTTCACTTCTCTCTTTGCTCAGCCTTGGTCTTGTGGTCGTGGTCACTTACTGCTCCAAGCACAGCCCCTCCCTTGTCCGTCAGACTGTTCTTCACCCAGAACAGACCACTCATTTCACTCACTCCTGAGTGAGGAAGCGCAGCTTACTAACTACATGCATCCACCTCTGCATCCACCTCTGTATTTGTCAGGCCCTGGCAGAGCCTCTGTTATCAGGCTCCTGTCAGCATGCACTTCTTGGCATCTACAATAGGGTCTGGGTTTGGTGACTGTATATGGGATGGATCCCCAGGTGGAGCAGTCTCTGGATGGCCTTTCCTTCAGTCTCTGCACTTTGCTTCCATATTTGCTCCCGTGAGTATTTTGTTCCCTATTTTTCTTCCATTGTATAAACATACCACATTTTCTGTATCCATTCCTCTGCTGAAGGACATCTGGGTTCTTTCCAGTTTCTGGCTATTATGTATAAGGCTGCTATGAACATAGTGGAGCATGTGTCCTTGTTATATGTTGGAGAATCTTTTGGGTATATGCCCAGGAGTGGTATACTGGATCCTCAGGTAATATTGTGTTCAATTTTTCTGAGGAAGCGCCAGACTGATTTCCAGAGTGGTAGTACAGCTTGCAATCCCACCAACAGTGGAGAAGTCATAATCTTTTCTTATAGTCCAGTCACATCCCCTTCCTGGTCCGCCCTCCAACTGTTGCTCATCCAATTCATCTTCTCCTGTCTCCCTCAACCTTAACCACCATCCCCACCAGACCTCCCCACTCCCTGGGGCCTCAAATCTCTTGAGGTTTAGGTACATCTTCTCTCACTGAGGTCAGACGAGGCAGTCCTCTACTGTATATGTGTTGGGAGCCTCATATCAGCTGGTGTATGCTGCCTGGTTGGTGGGCCAGTGTCTGAGAGATCTCCGTGTTCCAGGTTAGTTGAGACTGCTGGTCCTCTTATGGAGCTGCCCTCCTCCTCAGCTTCTTCCAGCTTTTCCCTAATCAAGCCCAGGAATCCCTGGCTTCTGTCCATTGGTTGGGTCTAGGTATCTGCATCTGACTCCTGTCTGTAAGTAAGCATACCATAGCGTCAGCAAAGGTGTCAGTAATTAGAGTTTGCTGTGGGAGGGACCAGTTCACAGTTGGTGTTGCCACCCTTGAGCTGGTGGTCCTTGGTGCTGTAAGAAAGCAGGCTGAGCAAGCCAGAGTGAGATGGCCAGTAAACAGTACTATTCCATTGTCTCCACATCTGCTCTTGGTTCCAGGTTTCTACCCAGTTGGAGTTCCTGTCCTCACTTGCTTTGGGTCATTGTGTTTAACTACAGCAATAGTAACCCTAACTAAGAGAGAATTTAGATGGACAAGATAATCTATCTCAAGCTAATGTTTTGGATAATGTGATTTAAAAAAAAAAAGGGCTGGCTTTTTCATATCTCAAGATATCATACCTTTTATTTTTACACATTATTGACGTGGTTAGAGACCACGTGACGTGGTTGCTTATCAGAGAAGAATCTGCTACTAAAATTCCCTTCTCTGTGAAAAACGAAGAGACTGAAGCAATGACGTCCGTGGGGATTTTTCTAGTCCCATAAATGTGCACAGACTGATGAGCTTTTGTTTCCTTGGACAAGGAGAGGCCAGATGGAAGCCTGTCTTCCCATGGTGTGCATTTTCTTGGTCAGTGGCTGAGCGACCTGCTTGGGATCTCTGCGGACAATGCATGGCAGTTCCCAGAGCACCCCCTTTTAGCTTGGAGCAGCAAAACTTCTCTCTAGCAGACATCTCAACTCACGTCTCTGCAATAGGTTAAAGTTCCCATCGTCTCGTAGAGCAATCTATCAGCTAATTTCGTCTGAATTCTTTTGGAACCTGGGAAGTCTATGTAGGGGTGATGGAGAAAGTATGTATATTCCTCTCAGGTATCATGAATGAACAGAAATTCAATACCTAATCATGGTATTAATTTGTCATATATCAACTGAGAAAAAGCTGAAAAGTACTTTTATTTATCTCATGGAGGGATAGGCCAACATTTTTTCTTTTATTCTGTTTTATTTCAAAGCAACCGGTTTAATGTTTATGGAAAGGTTGAGCAGGCAGGAAGAGTATTTTTGAGTGTTGGTTAATTTTTGTTACTTGACATAAACCATAGTCACCCGAGAAGAGGAACCCAACAACTGAGGGCTTGCCTCCATCAGGCAGGCCTGTGGGCATGCTGGAAGGGCCTTGTCTTGATTGATCATTGATGGAGGAGGTCCAGTCCACTGGGAGTGATGTCACCCCTACGCAGGTGGTTCTGGGTTGTGTTAGAAAGCTGACTGAGTAGGGGGAGCAAGCCAGAAAGCAAGCCAGGAAACAGCATTCCTCTCTCATCTCTGCTGCAGTTCCTGTCTTGACTTTCCTGATGATGGACCACCACGATCTGGAAGCGTAAGCCAAATAAACCCTTTCCTCCCCAGGCTGCTTTGGGTCAGTATCGAGTCATAACAACAGAGAAACAAACTCGAACATCTACTATTACCTCCTCTGTTAGTTGCCGCCATCAATAGCGTCTCAAGTTAATCCGGTACATACATTACAACTGGTATACATTATTATTATTATTAGAATTACATTTATTAGTTTTATTGTGATGATTCAAGGTGCATAGTTGATTGAGATTATTGGGTGTTTTTCAAATATTATTATTATTATTGTTTTTGTTTTTTGAGACAGGGTTTCCCTGGCTGTCGTGGAACTCACTCTGTAGACCAGGCTGGCCTCGAACTCAGAAATCCGCCTGCCTCTGCCTCCCAAGTGTTGGGATTAAAGGCGTGCACCACCACTGCCAGGCTCAAATATTATTATTTTAAAAAAATATTTGTTACTGTGTGTGTATGTGTATATGATTTGTGTGTGCACATACCATGACATGATTCTCTTCTCTCTGTCCAGTTTCATGTGGGTTCTGGGGATCAAACTCAGGCTGTCAAGCTTACACAGCAAGCACGTTTCCCTGGTGTTTGACCCAAAGGTCTCTCTGTTCTAGCCGGCTGCTTAGATGCTGTTTTCTCAGCATCTTCTCTGCTGGGACAATGTACTGCTTTCCCTAGCTTCAGTGAGTTTAACAGTTTGAGGAGGGCTGAGGCACTGAGGTCATTCTGGGATACCCGCTGCTGGAATTTGTGGAGTGCATTTTTTTTCTCATGTAATTAGACTGCATTATGCTTTGGGGAAAATGATCCTAGAATAAAGAGCCATGTCCATCACATCTCATTAGAGATAACTTCACCGATTTGACTCATCCCTGTGGACAGGAGCCTGACTGGCTGATAAACTGTCTGCGAGGGTTTTCCAGTGAACTCAACCATTCTGAAACTGTAATTGACTGTTCTTTCAAACGAAGATGCTAGATTCCAGAGGAAGAAGTTAATATGGAAATTTACACATACATAGTCTTGATGATAATAAATGTGAAGGAAGTACCACCTCCTCGTTTGTTTTCTGGATGAAGAGCACAGATCTTCATCCTCTAAGCTTCCAACTGCCCTCCCTCCACTCTCCACAGGAGGCCAGCTTCCCTGGTCCCAGTCAGCACAGCAGGAGGCTGAGGGGGAGGTGACATTCTCCTATGGGATGTGTCAGCTCCATGAAGGAATGGCTGCCCTGTGGACACTGACCTAGGTCTGTCAGTTCAGATATTTCATTCTGGGCTGAGATAGCTGATGTAGCACAATGGACGGGCATTTTCAGCCTTTGTGAATGCCTTGCTTGGAAAGGGAAAGGCATTTCCTAACTCCCGTCGGCCTCTTTCTAGCTAGACTCAACCCAAGCGGATGAGACTGTGAAGCGTGGCCAGTGGTCACAGTGTCACTATTTTTATTTAAAACAAAAAGATGGCCCTAAGATGTAGTGTAGTGGTGGGGTGCTGACATGGAGCATGCTAGGCTCCTTCTCCAGCAACACAAATCCAAACCAAAATAACCAAAATGAGTGAAAGAAATATTGAAAAGTACATTTCAGAGAACATTTATTTGGACATTTGTCTTATCTTTATGCTAGTGGAGCTAGAAAACTCTTAGTGGACTGTAGATGTGTCCTCCATGATGAGATTGCTTCTCTACATTTGAATTGAAAGAGTTCCCTTTAAACCAAACCCTTTACATAAGTTAAGTGTGTGTTTATATATTTCATTAGTGACATCCAAAGTAATAAAAGTTATGTATATACTACTTCACACATTTTCCTTAATTTTGATATTTAATATTTATGCATTTGCTTACATGAACACACATGTGCAATTACTTCTTTTTTTCACACATATAAAGACTTCTTTTTTTGCCATTAACATAGATAGTAGGGTAAAAACTACACAATTTTCTTTCTAGAATTTGGGGACATACTGCGCCCTTTTGAGTTATTTTATTGAAGGTAAATCATAAAAACCTATGTGAGTTAGATTACATTTTAAACACTCTTGCATTCATTATATTTTAATGTTGCTGCTACTATGCCTAGACTTTACCTTGTTATAGAGACAGGGTGCCAAATACCCTGGAGTTCATTGATTGACCAGACTGGTGGTCTTGTGATCCCCCAACATTCTCCTGTCTCTGATTCTCCCATCAGTGAGGGCCTAGATGTATGTCACAATGCCCCATGTATGTGTTTGCCTATGTGTAAGTACATGTGAATGTGGTGGTGCATGTACATGTGAGCATGTGTGTGTAGAAGCCTCCCTAAAGCTGGTGGCAAGAGTCTTGATTTCTGTCCACCTTATTCACAGAGGCAACATCTTTCACTTGAGCCCAGAGCACCCTGATGTGACAGGTCTCGTTAGGCAGCTTACTCTGGGGTCTCCCTATTCTCCATCATATGAGTGTTACAAGTGGACCCCGAGGCCCACTGAGCATTTATGAGATCTGTGGATCCAAATTCTACTCTTCCTGTTTACAAGGCAGGTGGTTTACCTCTGAGCCATTTCCCTAGTTCTCTAAACTTTAATATAAGTATCACCAAATAGATCCAGATCTCCCTGATGGTTTCAAAGCTGCCTCTTCTTTGAACGGTGGGTTTGTTCAGGTCACGCAGATGCAGATTCAGCCCCTTCATTGCCTTTGTTATGGTGAGGTATTGCTTCACCTTCATGTCAGGAGAGTGTGCTTTATGTCAAAGTACTGCCATGGTCTGTGTAATGGATGCATTTCCACTCTTTTTTTCCTCTGTGGTTTCCCTCCACCTCCATTATGTGAAGCCGGAATGTGTGTGTGTGTGTGTGTGTGTGTGTGTGTGTGTTTTTCCCCCATGATCACTTTGACTTAGTCCTTCATTCTTTTATTCAGTAAATATGCTTGAGTGCCAAGGTCACAGCAGCTGCTCTGCTAGACACAGGGCCCCATGTTAAGCCAGCATTCACCGCCTTGTGGATCTCACAATTCAGTGTGTACCACTGCTGACACCAGCTCTGACCCTGACCTGGGAAAAAGAAGTTGGCTCTAAGCTCGGGCTTAACTGACCACATTGGATCTTTAGGAGCTAGGAGCTGTGTTTCTCATCTTGGTGTGTTAGGTTTTTTTTTTTTTTTTTTTTGTCAACTTGACAACAAATAGGTCACCTGGAAAGAGAACCTCATTTGAGAAAATACCTCCATTCATTGGCCTCTACAGGTCTGACGGGGCATTTTCTTGATTAAAAGTTGATATGGGAGGGACTGACCACAGTGCTACCCCTGGGCAGACGGTCCTGGATGACATAAGAAAGCAATGACGACTGCTGAGACTGAGAAATCTATGGACAACAGGGCAGGAAGGAGCATTCCTCCATGGGCTCTGCTTCTCTTCCTGCCTTAGCATCCCTTGACAATGGGCTGAAATCTATAAGATGAAAGAAACCTTTTCTTCCCAAGTACAGAGCCTCTGTAGGACCTCGTCTTCCAAGCTGACTGATTCAATCTGGCTTCTCTCATGTTCTCACTCAATTGCTCTGGTTGGCCTCAAACTAACTTTGTTCCTATGTTTTAGTCTTCTGGCTCCTTCTCATTCTCTGGCTCCTTCTGTCTTCATGTATGCCTAGCTTTTTCTTTCTGTATCCTGTCTCTGTAAAAAATACTGCCCCAGTAAAACTGTCATGCACACACTATCTACCATACCTCCATACCTTTTTTCTCTCACACTGCTCTCAAGTAGCCGCTCTTCCTCTGCTCTTCTCCTGTGAATTGGGAGTGTGCTATCTTTGACTCATTCTGTCTAATCTTTCTGTTAATCGTCACTATGCCCCTTAATTAGATATCACTTTCAAAAGCTGTTTCTTTCTACAAACTAGCCTTCCTTCATTTTTAGGGATTAAAGGTTTGTGCTAAGGGTGTGTCTGTATTCTAGCCAGATCATACTGTAATCCAGGGTGTGTTTGCATTCTGGCTGGATTATATTTTTTGGATATGATCCCTTGCCAGAGCAGCCATGTTGCTGGATTAAAATTCCTCTACATATTATTATTAATAACTATATTTTATTTAATTGTGCAATTTCTATCTATCTTGAAACACAACGAAAACTTATACATTATTAATACTGTATGCCTTTTTGATAGGAATCAAGGAAGGGAGGGAGCTAAGATGTTGCTTTTAGCTCCTGGGGTCCCTAAAAGTCATCTAAATATTCATCCACTTGGTCTGATTTGAAGTTTCTGTTGTTGTTGACCTGGGGGGATCATGAACCTACTATGCAAGCACTTACCCACTGCGTTACAGCCTTAGCTCTTAGATGTGGTTTTGACCAGTTGTGTCTGGGGGGCTGGAGAAATGGTTCCATGGTTAAGAGCACCTACTGTTCTCTCCAAGGTCCTGAGTTCAATTCCCAGCAACCACATGGTGGCTCACAACCATCTGTAATGGGATCTGGTATGTCTGAAGAGATAGCTACAGTGTATTCATATACATTAAACAAACAAACAAACAAACAGTTGTGTCTGGACAACTATAAGGTGTAAACGGAAGCCCATGGGAAGGAGGGTCAGCAAGTGTGCCTATTGTTACAATTTAGGTTGCTGCTAAGAATAATGGTGACAGGGAAAGTTATTAAAATAGTGAGTCTTCGCTTTCAGTGGAGGAGGGCTTTTTTCATTTGTTTTTTGTTTTTAAGTTATTTTTAATTGTTTTGTTTTGCTAAGGGTGAGAGGAGATACTGAGAAAACTGATGGCGATGGCGAAAGGGTTTGTCTAGTTAATATTTCATCAGTGGCAAGCAGCTTTCAGCATCTCCTCTTTGCCAAATTCACAGCAAAACCTCTGGTGAGAAAGAATAAAAATGAAGAGACATGAAATAGTTTACTATGGAATCCTAATTTCCAGTGAGAGGCTGGGAGAATCGAGTTGAATAGTGAATCTGAAGGAGGCAAAGGAAGCTTTTTAAGTGGAGCAAAATGTAAGCCATCATTAACACAGAGAGAGCTACAGCCTCCCAGAGGAGAGAGGAGCACTTCAACTGCTTGCTGAGTCTCTCTTCTGTCTCAGAGAAGAGTGAACCTGCATGAAACGCCAGAACCAAGTTTTTCAGCTGCAGAAGGAATAATGCACATTCTGTTGGTGGCCACGGAGTCCTCAAAGGCTCTGCAAGAGTGGCTCAGTGGAGCCAAAGGCAAGGACTTTAAGCAGTGGCTCTGTGTCTTTGTCAGTCTCTGGAAATTGGAGCTAAAATTAAAAGTAGTTCAACAGTTCTAAATGTCAGATGGAACGCTTTGCTCAGCATGCAGCATACAGGGTTGACTTTCCTCTTGTGTTCTGGGCTATTGTGTGAGATGTTGGATCTGGCCCTGTTAGCACTTCACTGATACAAGAGCCCAAAGAATAACTTGGTCCACAATTAATGTTCTGTGATTTGATGTCATTACCAGTATGCCTGGGACTTTAATTGAGCAAGTTTTTTTGTGAACTTGTTTTATTCTTTTGGTCCTTGGAGACCATATTCTTTTTTTGCTGTCATTCCCACCCCCTCATGGAAACTTCTTGTGAATGCCTAAGTAGTACACTTCCTAAAATTGGTACTAGCACACACAGAGGGCTATTGACCACACATGAAGTGAACTATGGGAAGATTTTATAACATTAGAATAGCCATCTGAGATTCATGGTCACACACACAATTCCAGGAAATTTATAACAGTAGTTGTGACTGAAGTATCTGAGTACTTGTTTGTAGTTTTGATGGCTCCTACCGAGGCTTTGTGCATGTGGACATTACATCTGTTGAAATTGTGATCTTAATTTAGATAAAACAGACCAAGAAAGACAAATGATGGGCATGCTTGTGGGTGCTCAGAGAGAACCCACGGAAACTGGAGTATGACCAAGCCTTGACTCCATGACAGCTCTTGATGGTCTATATGAAAATGAATAGGACAAAGAATTGGGAAAGTGCTTTGTGGAATGTTCCAGAATTTTGTTTGATGGCTCATTAAAATATGGAGCACTGGATTCTGTTTGAGATTTTCTAGTTCAAGAGATGGAGTTGGGCCCAAGAACTCATATGTCTAAGTTCCTAGGTGATATTATTGATAATCTTGCAGGTTTAGAGACCCCTGGAATAAGAATTATTCTCATGATTCATTATGCAGATGAATCATCTTGTAGAGTCCAGAAAATCTCCAGGAACATATTATGGGACTTAAGAATCAGTGATCTAAAATTTTTTAAATTTTATTTTTAGATTATAATATAATTACATAGTTTCTCCTTCCTTTTCCTCTCTCTAAACCCTCCCATATACTCTTTCTTGGTTTCTTTAAAATTCATGACTCTTTTCCATTAATTGTTATTACATGCATATATGCATATACATTTGTATTCCTAAGTATGCCCTGCTTAGTCTGCATAATGTAACTTGTGTATATGTTTTCAGGGGTGATCACTTGATATTGGATAATTAGTTGGTGTTTTCATTCCTGGAGAATGACTATTTTTCCCACTCTCAGCATTCCCTCATTGACTGTGGTTCTTTATGTAGGGTTGCGGCCTCATGGGCTTTCTCTTGTCCACTGGCATGTTTACTAGAAAGCCCTATCATGATTCTGGTACTCCAGGTTCCAGAATACTGATCTGAAGATTTTAAACCACAAGAGCAACTTCATTTTGTTGTATTTTTGACTTCTTCACTTTTTTTCTCATAATTATCATGATAGAGTTCTAACATTCTTTAAGGGTAAGAGAAAGTCAAGTGGAAATATTATCATAATTTAGAGACTTGGGGCCCCAGGGATCGTGAGAGATCTGGTTGGGTGGGGGTGGGTGGGGACATCCTCTTGGAGACAAGGTTGGGGGAGGAGGTGTGTGATGTGGAACAATCAGAGGGTGGGTCAGGAGGGGAATAAAGTCTGGACTGTAAAAAAAAATTAAAGAATAAATAAAAAATAATTTAATAGTTTAATCATAACTATACCATAGGCTAAATTACATCTCATAAGACTATTATGTATTGCAATATAATAAAATGGTTAGCAGAATCTGAGATCAACTGCCATCAAGTAAACTAAATCTTTTTAAAGGAGACAGTAAAATATAAGGGGAAAAATTATAGACTTTTGAGATTGATAGAGTCTGACTTTCCTACTTACATTGTTTGGGCAAGTTGTGATGATTGGTTTCCTCTTGTGAAAAGAAATAGCAATTCCTGAGGCATACTAGGAAGATTATATATAATATGTATCATATGTATACTATAGTTTCTGATGTACTGTAAATAAGTGGGAGCCATAAAAAAAGAAGAGAAGGAGTGTGAAGTAAATAGGATCAAAATACATCATATGCATTTATGGAGTTCTCAAAGAATTAAGAAAACCATTGTCACTTTTATATTGCTGTGATAAAACACCAAGGCAACTTCTAAAAATAACATTTAATTGGGCCTATGGTTTTAAAGGGTTAGAGACCATGAAGCAGAAAGAAGGCACACTGGGAATTGCACCAGTCTTTTGAAACCTCAAAGCCCATCCCCAGTGATACACCTCAACAATGCCGCACTTCCTGATCTTTTCCAAACATTTCCACTAATTGGGATCCATCTGTTCAAAGATATGAACCTATGGGGCCAATCTCATCCAAGCCATCACAAACATTACAGTAAAAAAAGAAGCAACGCTGACCACATGGACGGGTCTCTCATTTCTTAGTCTCCACCACTGGCTACCAGGTGAAGATGGCTGTCCAATTTTATATTCCTCCAGCTAGCAATTTCTGCAAAAGCTTTTGAATGGGTTTAGCTTGAGTCTAAAAGTAAACATCTTGGCTTGAGAGTCTTTCATGTAAGATTTATGAGTTCTTTTGAAGGTAATACATTAAGGAAAATTTAAAACAAACTTTTGGATGTTATACAATGGAAAGTATTTTTCTTTCTGTGATTAAATAGGTATGATGAATGCATGTTTTCTGGAATGCTAATGAGATATTTGAAAAAATGAGGTGTGTTTGTATTGGCTTGGCCTATGTCTTCAAGAATGATAAAAACCAGTTCCAAATAGATATATATCATTTTAAAGATGATAATTCTATGAATGTAATAGTACAATTCTGGGATTTCTTGTTAAGCTTGGCAACTCCAGGAGTATCTTTGCACACTTCTCCACACCTTCCTTACTGAAGAATAGACATGCCCAGCTAGGATTGCTGAAGAAACTTTAATGAACACACAAGTCAGTCAAATTATAGAAACTCATAAGGAGTGTTATACATGACCATAGGACAACTATCATATTATCTCTCCTAGGCAAGGCATGGAAGACCACAATAAAGGAAAATGTGCTGCTGGAGAATGGATGGGGGAACCATCTGATAGAAGCTGTAGTGAGAGCTAATGCTATTGTCAGAGTCATGTTAGAGCAAGAAGGGACAGATGAATGAATTTCTTCATTTCTCTATTTGTCCATCTAGGAATATGCTGTCTAGTCATTCCGCTGGATAAACCAAACCCAATGGAATCCAGTGGGCAGGGAACTCATGTGATGATGTCTGTAGGGTCAGCATCATAGTACAAAGACAGGTCAGAGGAGGAAAAGTACACACACGTAAAGGTCGTGTGCTCAGGTGGGAACCAGGAAGCAAACAGTATATGCTATGACTTCTTTTGTCAAAAAGAAGTTTTTTTTGAGAGGAATCAAAGGCGCAGGAAAATAAAAATAGGTTTGGCGTTTGCATGTATAGAAAGAGCTTTGTCTGGGTGCAGGATGAATGAAATTATGTTGGAAAGATGTTCAGTACATGTTTTTCTAAGACAGTTTTAAGATAATAGATGTGGAATATGCTTGGCCCAGGGGGGTGGCACTGTTAGGAGGTGTGGTCTTGTTGGAGTAGGTGTGGTCCTGTTGAAGGAAAGGTGTCATTGTGGGTAGGGACTTTAAGATCCTCGTCTTAGTTGCCTCGAAGCCAGTCTGTTCTTGGCTTCCTTTGGATAAAGATGTAGAACTCTCAACTCTGCCTGTGCCTTGTCTGCCTAGAAGTTACCATGCCTTGCCTTGATGATAATGGACTGACCCCTGAACCTGTAAGCCAGCCCCAGTTCAATGTTGTCCTTTTTAAGAGTTGCCTTGGTCATAGTGTCCACTCACAGCAGTAAAACACTAATCAAGACAAATGTTGTTCTCTAGATCTAAAAGTATATGGAACAAGAGTCTTTTCTAACCACATTGAATGACAAGTGAATCTTAATGTGACAGGCTGAGTCTTACTGGGGGAATAGGGATGGAGACAGGAGACAAGAAGTAACCATGAGAGAACACTGGCCTAGAATTGGAGAAGAATTGGCTGTCATCAAGACCCTGCATTCCCAGTGCGGTAGACTAGGTAGAAGCTGAATCACTCCCCATCAACTAGATGTGTGCCATTTCACATGGTCATCGTGAGATTAAAGTAGTTGATGTATGTGAAAGGCTTTGGACTAGGTCTAGACACAGCCTGTTGTCAATCAATCTAACAATTTAATAAGACATAACTGACGCCAAATTAATGTCAGGCATATCCTAGTTACTATCTGTAGTTCTTTAAGTAGTCTCATTTCATGGAGACACTGGAGGTTCAGAGCTCAGCAATTTGTGAGAGGTCCATAGTTAGCAAGTGACCATGCCAGGTCCTGAGCCAGGCCAATTATATCCCAATGCCAGGCTCTTCCTGGTAAACCTCAGCCCATGGTCTTTGTCCTTTTTCTCTCATAAGGCAAATACTTTTGAAATAGCTTTCTCTGAAGTCAAATGATACTGTGTGGTGAGTTTTGGTTGAAATTCTGTTCAGGGAAAGCACTGAAGTTGATTAATACAAGCTCCTATAAAACATTTGAATATAATGTGCCAAGCAGCACAATTTCCAAATGGCTGCACACACTGAAATGCAAGCTTGCTTTTGCATTGTCCTCAGTGAGTCATCTGAGCCCCTCACTGCCATCAGCACCAGAATGATGAGAAGAATGGTCCTTCTTCATATCCCAGTCTGCCTTCCTAATTACGGTAACTCACATAGGGAAACCCCCACCAAGAATTTCTGCATTAAAAGAATGTTAATTAATTAATAAAATTAATTAATCAATAAAATGACAAAATGTAGAATAATCTGTGAGCTTTCTAAAGAAAACAAACCCAAAGTAAAGAGGCAGAGCCTAATGTATTGGTTTATGTAAAAAGAATAATGAGAGTTTATTGGCAATGGAAAATGAGTTAAATACTTAATAAAGTGTATAGCAGAGCTTTGGTACGGATTATAGATGATGTTTTGGAAAGCAGAAAAGGAAGAGTCAAATAAAAAATGGGGTGGGCGGACAGACACGCAGACATCCAAAGCACCCACACATAGAAAACAAAACTTTTAAAAATTAAAAAAAAAGGAATAATGGAGCATATTTGGCCAAAAAACAGAACATACTTAAACCGGCATATAAACCAGTGGTTCTCAACCTGTGGGTCACGACCTCCAGGCGTTTCAAATAATGCCTTCACAGGAGTCACCTCCTGTTTATAAGACATTATAAGACATTATAAAAGACAGATATTTACAATTCATATTAATAGCAAAATTACAATTACAACATAGCAATGGAAACAACTGTATGGTGTGTATATGTGTGTGTGGGGGGGGTCACTGTAACATGAGGAAGTATATTAATTTGCCTTAGGAAGATTGAGAACCACTGATCTAAATGATCATTAGGAAGATAGTGGCTAAATAAATTCTTTAGTAGCAGCTTATTATACATATTTACATACATTAAAATGAGATTCATGGGGTGGAGGAAATACTCAGTAAGTAAGGACGGTCAGCATGAGGACCTGAATTTGAACCCTCAGCACTCAGTATAGGCAGACATGGCTGTTGGTGCTTATAAGCAGAATGGGTGCCAGATTGTGGTAAGATTTCCCGTGTTCCAGTGCATGGCCTTCAAACCATGCACACATGTGAAGCACTAACTGGATTATCAAGGATAAAATAAAATGAAAAAAAAAGAGATAAGAAGTTAAGAGAGGAGGTGTTGGGTGACTTAAGGGAGACTTGGAGGGGGCGAGTGGGATAGGTGACACATACGATCATATTTCATGGTGTGTATATGAGTAATTCTCAAAGGATGAAAAGCTAGGGGGAATGAGGTAGGCTACCCAAAGCTCATTGGCAGCAAGCATGTGGGATGGTGTGTTGACAGTATGCTCTCTGCAAGCTTATGTGGTGTGTTTATGAATGAACACAGAAAGCACAGGTGAGAGAAAGTAGTGTTGGATTTATATAGTGGAATAAGAGATGTTAAATTGTTCTAAAATTCACTTTTTAGAGCATTTCAACAATACATTTTCATTTTTTTTTTTGGTACTACACTGTAAAATGGGCCAGACATGGCAGTAACAGAGCTGCCTGCCTAACAGTTTTTATGTAAGCTATATTAACATATTTTTGGGGTGCACAGAAGTGATCAAAATGTCAATCAAAGTACACAGCTCCATGTTGCTTGCTATGCTGAACTTGAACCCATAAAGGCATTTGTGTGAGTGAACACAAATATTTCTACTGTTCGAAATCCCCTCAAACATCTTTGTAAGATTATGGAAATCCTCATATGATCTGAAATCTACGCCCTTGCATATTATATGCTATTTTATATTATGTTTTGTCTATTTTGAGCACTTGAAATAATATTTGTTTTATTCTTTTGTATCAGTGTGTACTACAAACTTACTTTTAGTTCAACCCTAACTGCTGTTCATGACATTATGATCGCAAATCCTTAATTCTTTCTGTCTCTTTCTCTCTCTCTTTTTTTTCCCTTTAGGTAAGTAAACTGAGCAGGGACATGAAGAACTGCTATTTCAAATGACAACCATGTTGCAAAAGGTACTTTTGGTATTTTAATGTTATTTTGAAGAAATTTTATCAAAAGACACAGGGACTAGAATGTAGCTAATTACTACTTTGCTTAAAAATCTTGTGACTCAGATGTGAAGGCGTCATAGCCTTAATCATTTTAAAATATGAAGTAAGCAAGCATACAGATTCTTTTCCCCTGTGTCTAAGCAGTTACTACCAATATAATATTAGTATTATATGGGAATGAAAAGAGACGTCTTATATGGGAATGAAAAGAGACGTCGTCTTTTCCTTAGAGTCACGTCTGGAAAATAAAGAGTTGGGGAAGCTGATTTACTGTGATAGGTAGAAGAGCCACCCTGGGATTCATTCTGCACTCAGCTCCCATTTTTGTTCTAATGGTTTATTTTCTGGGGCTCACACTGTCTTCAGCAGTACTTATAGCATTCCCTGCTTTAAGCTTGCTGACAAGAGTGTTTGATTCTGGATATTTGAATTAGACTGCATCCATGTGGACAATTTTCCAGGAAAAAGAAATACATCTGTAGAAATTGGTTTTTGATAAAGGTTAATAGAGGGAAACAGGAAAATTATTATACAGAATTATACAGAGGAATAGCAGAGGGTAAAATTCCTTAGTCTGGGGCATCATGCTTGATGTTTGGAATTCTGTTCTTTTTTTAAAAATAATTCTTTTCTCTAGAATTAATCTTCAAAATATTACGGGAACCATCCCAATCTCATTACAGTGAAAATATATACATTATACACTATTAAGCTGGCTGTCCGACATCATGGTATTTGTAACTGTGCAAAACACCAGCCATATTTTAGACGTCATGAATCATGTGCTGTTCCTTCACACAAGATGGATAACTAAATACAAATGACATGGAGATGTTGGGGGATACAGAAGAGGAGAAATGACCTGTTTTCTTATAAAAATAGCATTTTAACAGACTTCCAGTTTTGCTGAAAATTTTCCTTGCAAAAATCTGGGTTTTATTTGAGGACATGTTTAAAAAATAGCTTCACTCCAAAATGTTTACACTCTTTGAATGATGAGTATTTAACTAGAATAAACTTCTGTACTTTGTAGACATTTCTTTATTAACATTGTTCTTAAGTTTATTACTGTTGCTTAATAAGAAAACACTGTTCCACTTGGGCTATGTTAAGGGCAGGTAGACATCACTCTGTCTTGTTTTATGATTAATATTATTTACATAAGCATGTAATGATACAGTTTGATCTACTTGAAGTACCAGTGAGGTTCCAGCGTGAATGGTAGGTTGGAACTGGAGAGCATCCTGGTTAGGCCAGTGGAGAGATTTGTGGTAGCTTTGGGATTGACTGTCTCATAACTGCATGATAATTTTTTTTCATGATAAATTCTTGAGAGGGGAAATGGCTTTAGAAGGCTGGCCTGCTGACTAGGGGAGCTTCACCCTTTCATTATATGATTCCCTTTCCAGAGGAGAAGTCTCTCAGTTTTGGTTTGTGTCCTTCCCTTTGTGTAGGTGTATGTCCCTGAGTTTCACTTTAGAATCTATGTTTAGTGGTATGTGACTTCTTAACTAATTATACAGAAGTCAGTAGCAAAGAAAATGGGAATATTTTAAAATGTTCTATGTGAAATCATGTGGTCCAGATACAACATTAAATGACTCTGGGTGTCTTGTTTTCAAGGCTATTTATCATGTAAGAACTGGAAGAAAATATCAAAGACTAAAACTTTCTGGTATTAGGGAGTTATTATATTCTGCATTGATGGAAACAAAAATATGATATACATACATGTATATCATATTTTTGTTTACATAATATAACCAACAAATTCATGTCAAAATAGAGAAGCCTGTTTGTATTTTTGCCTACAAATTAGATGTAATCCTTGGGCCATTTCCTGAAGCAGTGGGGCATGGACCTTTCATTCCATCCATTAATAATCTATTTGAACTTTGGGTACCTACATTTTACAGATTGTGCATTTTATACCATTATTTTTCTCCTGAAGTACAAACATCACTGCTAATAACGATAGAATTAGATTTGTTCATCTTGACTGATGTAAGTGTCTCTAACCAACACATCAAACTGGAGCTCTCTGGTGTCTCCACTGGATATAATTAGATGTGGTATCTCTAGGACACTGCAATTGTATTTAAATTCAGTTTTTGTGACTAGAGAAACTAATGCTTTTGTTTCATATTTTTTCCTCCTCTTTGGAGATTAGAGACATTCACAGTCTTCATTAAAACTCATTCTTTGTTGTGAAAAAGGAAGATAAACTTTAAAAAAATTGGTAAGGTAAAGATCACTACTACTTTTTTTTTTTAACAAGTGGGAAAAAGAATAGAATTTTTTTTTTTTTTGAGAAAAGTGTTTATTCTTTGATGAGATTTTCTGTATTGGATCTGGGACCCCAACCCCTTGTTGTTAATATATGTATTATAGAGAATTCAGGAAAAACAGGGACTGGGACGGGCACTCAGTTGGTAGAGTGCTTGCCGTGCAAGCTTGAGGACATCATCTTCAACATCAGGACAACCCCCAACAAAAGAAGATATCAGAACCCGACAAAGTAAACAGAGTTTTGATAGGTTGATTGGTTACTTTTTCCAAAGCAAAGGTCATTTCCACTTGTGCCATCAAACCAGAACTAACTGTTAACCTTGGATTTTGGGGCATCGTCAAACCATAGGTTTGGGGACCAAAGGTGATCTATCAAGGAGCCCTTGATGTTTCAGGCTGAACTCACAGTCCTCCTGAGAGCCTCAAGGCTCCGCCCTGGCCACTGTGCTCTGTGCTTGCCAGTGCTCTGACCGTCTTCCCGTTCATATTTTATTTCTATGTCTGCTGGGTCAAATCCACAAAGGGGAAAAAAAAATCAAATTAGCCAAGTTTTATATGTCATCAGTGGGGTGGAAATGTCAAATGAATAAAATTTGATTAGCAGAAGATAAAATATTATTGATTTTATTAATACAGTACAACATAGTTTTAAATTTTCACGCTTAGTTTTTTTTTTTTTGTGTGTGCGTGTGTGTGCATGTGTGTGTGCATGTGTGTGTGTGTGCATGTATGTGTGTGCGTGTATGTGTGTGTGTGTGTGTGTGTGTGTGTGTGCGCGCGCGCGTGTGTGCGCACGTGTGTAGACATGTGGGAAGCAAGAGGCAGGGGAAAGGTTCTCACTTTAGTCTAATGAGTGGGACACCCATTAGACCACCATGCTGGCTCGGTTACCGGTGTGACCACCATGCTTGGTCAGTTACAGGTGTGTACCTTGGGCTGGCCCAGTTACAGGTGTGTACTACCATGCTGGCTCAATATAATTTGTAACCGTGATAAAACATGGTATATGGTCGGTATGCTTCAATCAAAATATCACAATGTCATTTTCCCACTATGTGGCCAGTGGCACCAGCTCTTAGTAGCTCTGCCAGCTCACTCAGGTTAGAAACACAGGAAGAGAGCCAAAACACCGGGGAACTATTTAAAACAAGAAAAAAGTGTCTGAAGCAAGTGAGCTAAACATGTTTCTGTTTAATTGATTATTGTGCAGATCTCTGTATTCTTGATTAGGAAGCGTGGATACGACACACGAGGGGCTGAAAACAGAAAATGCTTTTAGTTCAAATTATTTTTCTCCTTTTTGATGCACTTTCCGAAGTGGTATCATTTTTGAAAACTGGGAAACCCTCAATGGGGCTCCTTCAAACATAGTTCCTTTTGGTAAACAGATAAGTCAAACCTCAAACGTGCTGAATATAGGCTTGCTTTATGAGTCATTCATTTCCGCTGAAGAGATCTCAAACAAAATTCTACTCCTGTAGTGCACCTGTGGAGAGGAAGTCTGGAGGGATGCTCACAGGCACAAGTGTGGCTATCCGACTAGCCACACTGGCCTTTACCTGTGCCAGTTAGATGCAGGACCAGAGGCGGCAAGTGGGTATTTGATGACTGAGGCTTTTCAATTTAATTTCTGGCACATGACTTTGCTTAGTGAAACTGCTAAGGCTAAAGATACTTGGCACAATGTCTGCCTCTTATCACAAAATTTTATGCCTAGAACATAAAAAAATAAACATGACTTTTTTTTTCTTTCCTGTATCCATTTTAGTGTTGTCTGAAATTCTATAAAGAAGGAAGGCAATGAATAAGTTTCAGCAAGAGAAAAAGTTATTACTAAGCTACCTAGTAAATATATTTATTGTAGAGATCAAATAGCACTTTTTGACTCTGGTTCCAAACACTGGAATTCCTCAATTAGCAAACTAATCGCATGAATCAATAGCATTTCTTCTGTTGTGGCTTGAAAGAGAAAATGGGCTACTGGGATGGAGATGATAGAAGCCCAAGCCCGCCTTCTTGTCAGGTACCAAATGTTAGCACACTAGGTGCTATATAACATCTTTTTTTTTTTTTTTTCTTTTTTTTTCTTTTGAGACGGGGTTTCTCTGTGTAGCCCCAGCTGTCCTGGAACTCACTCTGTAGATTAGGCTGGCCTCGAACTCAGAAATCCGCCTGCCTCTGCCTCCCATGTGCTGGGATTAAAGGCGTGTACCACTACTGCTCTGCTGCTCTATAACATCTTAATTGCCAACCAGTTCTGTGAACCCAGTGAGAGGAAACAATGGAATGTATGGAATGTAGTGTCCTCAATCAAGATCGTCTGTGATGCTCATCATGGTTCTGTACCAACTAGTACACCGAAGCAGAAGAGAACACCCTACAGAGCTCTGGTGTAGAGCAGAAATAGAATTTTGCCCAGACCCTAAGGATGGAGATAGGAAAGACTCTGTAATGACCAGCCTCATTTACTTAATTAAAATTTATTTTTAAAGTAGCCGGAAATCCTAGCAGTCAGAAAGCTGAGGCCAGTAGATTTTAAATTCAAGGCCATCCAGGACTAGATAGAGAGACTGTGACTCAACAAATTAGTTAAATTAAAAAACTATGTAAGGCACTATCATCAGGAACGTAATATTTTAAAATATAGTTATTTTTCAAATACTTACTATTAGGGCGAGTGCCAAATCTTACATTGCCCTTTGTTTGCTAACTGCTACCTTGGATTTTCTTCTTTTTCTTTTCACTGCCGCAAGATTTCATACTACAGTCCTCTCACAACTCAACCTTCTCCATGCTGGACTTGTAGGTGTGAGGCCACGCTGTTTTTCTATGCTTCATTTCTAGTGTTGAGGGGACTCAGGCCAATTTTTTTTCTTACCAATTGTCTTAGTTAGGGTTTTGCTGCTGTGACGAGACACCATGATCAAGGCAACTCTTATAAAGGCAAACACTGAGTTGGGGCTGGCTTACACTTTCAGAGGTCCGGTCCATTGCCATCACGTCAGGAAGCACGGCAGCCTGGGTGGCTGCAGAAGAAGCTGAGTGTTCCCCAACGTGATCTGAAGGCAGGCAAGGAGGAGATTCTCTCCCTCAGGTAGCCAGGAGGGGATTCTCATGCCTAGAAGGTGGGGCCTGAGCTTAGGAGACCACCAAGCCCACCCACACAGTGACACACTTCCTCTAACAAGGCCACACCTCCTCCTATAAGGCCATACCTCCTAATAGTGCCACTTCTATTCAAACCACCACATCAGTGTTTATAAAGGCATAATGCTTTACTCACAACTAAAATATGGTGACAGCTGTGATCTCATGACATTTGAATAGGAAATGTCAACCGATTAGTATAGCCTTCTTATGGCCAAACAGGGCAGGTTCTCTATTGAAAGCATTTAGTAGGCATCCTAATGTTTCCATACACACAATAGATAGGGAATGGAGTGGTAAAGAACAATATGCATTTCATTTTGATAAAGAGCCGTCCTTTTAAAACCAAGCTAAGACAATTTTAAATGGATTTTTAATAGCACCAAGCATTCCTATTTTCAACTATACAAATATAATTTGAACATCACTGTGTAAAAGTCCCCTGGATTTCTAAAGATATTTCTGTATTACTTATGAGCAATGTGTAGATTAGCACAATGAAGACATTCCTTTGCTTATTTCCCTCATGCAGTAGGGAAGTTTTGCCCAATTGCATTGCCATGGTCATTCTGCAATGGTCTTTAGATTTTTTTTTAAAGATTTATTTATTATTATAAGTAAGTACACTGTAGCTGTCTTCAGACGCACCAGAAGAGGGTGTCAGATCTCATTACGGGTGGTTGTGAGCTACCATGTGGTTGCTGGGATTTGAACTCTGGACCTTTGGAAGAGCAGTCGGTGCTCTCAATCCACTGAGCCATCTTGCCAGCCCCAGGTCTTTAGATCTTGTTGCATGCACATCTTTGAGTATCTAGGATGCTCTCTTCTTCTGTTTAATATTATGATAATTTCCAAGTATTAAACAATTAAAATTTATATTTAAAATCAGGGGTTTCTGAGTAGTAACTATTCTGAGAATCATAATTATTTATACATATGCTATCAGCATGAGGTTTTATTAGTTATTAACCCAAGTGAATTCTGTATATAATCTTCCTATGGAACATTTGTCCACAGTAGGTTTCTTTATTTTTTTATAGTTATGTGACCTGTTATTATAGAAAAGTCATTTTGAGGTTTATGAGATGCCATCTATCTAAGTTTTCTTTTTCCAGTTGTTTTGAGACAAGGACTTGTTAGTGTAGGCTGGCCTTGAACTTACTATGTACTGGCAGAGGCTGGCCGTGACCCCTAGTCCTCCTTACTTAAGTGCTGGGACCACAAGTGCTTCACTTCAACCATCTTAGCACTCACACATTTTGACAAGATTGTAAAATACAGTTCTTTCTTATTTCCATTTTCTCTATTTGCATCCATGCTTAAATATTTGTTACCATGGCTGCAAAGAAACATGTATTCTTTTTTTCACTGCTGAATGTCAAATACCATGATCTTCTGCACACACCACTTAGAATTTACAGCAATTCAGCCACAACATATTTGTCCTTGGGTGTATTTGTCCGGGAACTATTGTCTGACTGGCAGCAGATTGGTGAGAACTGTCTAGAAATCACAAGATGGCTGCCTGCATGGGCTCCAGGGCTGGTGGGCACTGTGGTCTTGCATGGGCTCCAGGGCAGCCTGTACTCAGTTTCTGGAATTGATAAATACAGAAGGTGGAGTGGATGATCTTGAAGGTTCCAACATTCTTTTAATTAAATACTGCAGGTGATGAGATTGCAGGACTGCTCTGACTGACCCTGGCCCTGTACCTACCTGAGGACCTCTATTCCCCTTAAATGGAAACATCAAGGAAAGGCTCACTCTTTGTTCGGGAGGGTTTGAGGAAGGCGGTGATGCTTGAGTAGATAAATTTATGTTCCAGCACATTTGTTTGTAGCAGCTCCTGCAATGCTCACACACAGTTGGCCAGCGCTCTTCTCATGTAGTCTTCTGTCTGCTCACGATGCCTGCCTTAGCTAGACTTACTGTAGCTGTGGTGACCAAAGCCCCTTGGAAAGGAAACAGTTTATTGGGCTTTCACTTCACCATCACTGGAGGAAGTTAGGACAGGAACTCACACAGGGCAGGAACCTGGGGGCAGGAGCTGATGCAGAGGCCATGGAGAGGTGCTGCTCACTGGGGTTGCTCCCCTTGGTTTGCTTTGCTAACTTTTTTAAAGAACCCAAGACCAGTAGCCCAGGATGACCTCACCCACAGTGGGCTGGGTCCTTTCACATCAATCACTAATTAAGAAAATGCTATTCAAGCTGGCCTGCAGCTGGATCTTATGGAGGCGTTTTCTCATCTGGGGTTCCCTCCTCTCAGGTGTCTCTAACCTATGTCAAGAAGACATAAAATTAGCCAGCACAATACCTTAGTCTGCAGCTGGGCCACTTACTTCCTGCATGAACTCTGCTTAACGTACATACTGAAAAGGATTATCTGATTTAGCCTCGCTAGGCAGTAAGTTGGAAAACTTTGAACTTCACGGGTGTGCTTAGCACTCTAGTAAAGTGGAGTTTAAAACGCATTTCATTGCTAGTTCCTCTGTTTGTGCCAATGCTTAAATGTTTACCACGACAGCTAAGAAAAATATACTGCCTTTTCATTGCCCAATGCCAAATAGCATTGATATTTGTTATCTTTTGTTCAAGTCAAGATTTAAAAATACCAGTGCACAAATCAAATAATTAGGTTTTTCTGAGTAATGTCTGAGGTGGTTACCAGATTGTTGACCCTGGAATGACAGCCACAAATAGAATAAGTTAGGTATTTAAAATTATCTATCATCTATCTATCTGTCTGTCTATCTATCTATCTATCTATCTATCTATCTATCTATAATCTATCTATCTATAATCTATCTATCTATCTATCTATCTATCTATCTATCTATCTATAATCTATCTATCTATCTATAATCTATCTATCTATCTATCTATCTATCTATCTATAATCTATCTATCTATAATCCATCTATCTATCTATCATCTATCTATTTAGATACCTATCTATAATCTATCTAGCTACCTATCTATAATCTATCTATCTATCTATCAATCATCTATTTAGCTACCTATCTATAATCTATCTATCTATCTATCTATCAATCATCTATTTAGCTACCTATCTATAATCTATCTACCTATCTATAATCTATCTATCTATCTATCTATCTATCTATCATCTATTTAGCTACCTATCTATAATCTATCTACCTATCTATAATCTATCTATCTATCTATCTATCTATCTATCTATCTATCATCTATTTATTATCTCTGTATGGTGTGTATGTGTTAGGGGACTGCACATATATGCTTTGGAGGTCAGAGCACAGTTTTGTTGAATTGGCTTTTTCCTACCACCTTTATCTGAGTTCGGTGGATTGATCTCAGATTGTCAGGCTTGTGTGTCTAGTGACTCTACCTGCTGAGCCATCTCATCAGCCCAAGTGTGTTGTTTTGAATAAAAGTTTTGTGAAGAGCCTATACTTGAATATGGACAAGAAGCCCAGTCTTGAGCGACTTCTTTGTGAATCAATTCAGACTATTCAATATCAGATTATTACGTTGATGGTAAGCATTAACAAAACTGTAAAAATGGTCGAGGACGGACAGATCAGTGGATAAGTGCACACTTGGTGGGCCTGTGTACTGGAAGCTTTCCACAGAGATATCTAACCTGGCCGGCAAGGTTCAAGCAAAGAGGGAGAATGTGAGCAGGGATGGGGAATTGCCTCCCCTGCTGCAACTGCCTCCACCTTCATCTCCGCTATTGCTGCCTCAGTTGCTCCAAGAAGCTGCACCCGTTGCCCTGTGCTGAGTTGGGCCGGGCTGAGCCGATTAGAGGCTGACTAGCCAGCGAGGAGTGCAGGGGACCTTCTGGTGGGATTTTGGGAGAGGAGACCTCTTCCCAAGCGGCAGTGTGACAGCTCTTAAGACAGAAACTCTCAGACGATGGAGTCGTTCTCACCACCCCTTCCTTCCATCTGGATAGGACTCTTATATACAGTTTTAGGGTGGATCAGGGTCTGACAGCAGGTACTTCTCACTGGCTTGGTCTGAGAGCTTGGAGATTACCTTATCTACATGTGGAAGGGCTTGGGGGTGCTGCTCCTACATGACTGATGGCCACACCTCTGTACGGGGGTCTGGGGGGTGTATCTACATGACAGGAACCAGGGGCCCAGGAGCGTGGCAAAATGCCTACTGTCCCTGCAGGGTCACTGGGGTTTCAAGTCTGTGGTTGACCAGGGACCAGGCTGCCTCTCATAGCCCACCTCCCTTTTTTTTTTCTTTCTCTTTTTATAAGGGAGAGGTCTCATCAGAATAACTGTCTCCTACGTTGGGAACAGTTTGATACCGAACCAAGACCTTATTGGTAGTGATTTTCGCAATGCTACTCATCTGCTGCTTTAGAAACTGAATGAGACAGGGTGCCAAGAGAAGCAAGGCTCCACTGGCTAGTATGGGGCCAAGGAGGGGAAGAATCTAGGCTACTGATATGAATTGCAATGTAAATGTCTGCGTTTTCCTATGATTTTTAGATGACAAAAGAGTCATTCCACTCCCCAAAGGGGTCGCAGCCCCACAGGTTGTGAACCACTGCAATAAACGCACCACATGGCAAAACAATGTCCTAAGGGTGCTTGTCAGCTGTACATTACTGCCACAAAATACCTGATGGAGGCAGTTTAAGGAAGACGACATTTATTTGTGCTCACAGTTTTCAAGAAATTCAGTCCTTGATGGGAAAAACATGGCAGAGTTCATGGCTGTAGGAGCTGTGTCCAGAAGTCCACTAGTCTAGACTGACCAGGAAGCAACAGAGCAGAGGCAGAACTAGAACATTCAAAAGTTCAAACCCGGTGAGCTACTTCTGCTCGCAAGCCCCTACCTCCTCAAGGCTCTCCCGCTTTCAAACTCATGCCTGAACCAGGGACTTAGGGTTCAAAGGCCATGAGCCTACTGGAAACAGTGTAGGTTCCAGCCATAAGTGTGGGAAACACACTTGATACATTTTAAAACCTTTAGTTACATTTTCAAACATTGTAGCCCAGCAAGCTTACCTGATAAACAGAATGCTCGCATTAGCTTAGAGTTGAGTGAAATCATCTAATTTTAATAAAATAGTTTTCTAAAGACTATACAGGAAATAAACACATTGGCTAACTAATTACACTTTCACACTGTTACAGAGTGGAAATATTGTTTATGTTAAGTCCTCCCACGTTGAGGACTTTTGACAGAGCTTCCTTGACCAGCCTGCTTCTTTCAGAAGCTGATGCTCCACTAAGTTACTCTGCTATCACACCACGAAAAACCAGAACAAAACTGGAAATTATATATCATGTCTCCTGGAGATTTGTTGACAGAAGTCAAGTGCATTTCGGATACCACTTTCTCAGAGTCATGCTGCTTTTGACTGTATCAGAGTAGCCCTGCTATCTATTGATCCCATCATAGCTTTGCTGGCAGGTATCTATTGCATCATAGTTACACTGCCACCTTTTGCTCAGCTACAGTCATGAACCCCATGGCATTCCTTCTAGAAACAACATCCCTCTCCACAATGGAAGGGTCTGTCACACTTATGTGTAACTTGTAGTGATGATGATGGTGATGGTGGTGAAGATGATGATGACAATGATGATGGTGATTGCTGGCTGTGTAGGCATGTGACTTTGTTCTTGATATCATTCAAACACACCTCCACTTGCTTTCCAGGCCAATAAACTTTCTCATAGCAAAGAACCAGAGCAAGACAAGGCTGTCTCCAGACACTCTTACGCTTAATTAGGAAGGTCCCTACAGAGCTATTACCCTATAAAGCTTATTGACATTTTCTGATTTTTTCCAATAGCCCAGTATGCTTATCTCGTTTAAAAAAATGTGAAAAAGAAGAAATTGACATGTATCCTTTTGAAAAGCATCAGAAAAAAAAAAAAAAACCTTTTCAGCGAGTGTAATCATCTGCATTCACTTACTTACTGTGGTTTAAAACACTGATTATGGGTTGGTAAGATGGCTCAGCCAGTAAAAATGCTTGCCACACACACATAGCAACCGACGCTTGATCCCATAACCCACAGTGGAAGGAGAGAACAGATTCCTTTCCTGCCAGTATCCTCTGACTTCCACACAGTACACCTACAGTTACATATATATGAAATGCACACCCATATACACACAATAATAATGATAATAGTTAAAAATATTAAAAGATCTCCCCTAAATAATTATCACATTTTTAAAAATACTGCAAATAGAGAGAAAAGAGTATTACTCAACCTTAGAACAGGTGTTTCTTTTTATTTATATATTTAAACTTTATTTTGAGGTTGTGAGGACTGGACATATGCCTTATAAGTTTCTTCTTTTTAAACTACAATTTAAAGTAATCATGAATTTCACATAGTCTTCTTGTTCCAGATCGTTGGTTTTGCTTTTTGTTTTTTTTATTTTCCTGAGAGAAGGTCTCACATAGCAGAGGCTGGCTTTGAACTTACTATGATACTGAGTCTGGGTTTGAACTCCTGATGCTCTATCTCTCCAGTGCTTTATTTTTAAGTGTTATCATGCACAGCTGAAATAATAATTGCTCAAGGAAGCCCCTTTTATTTTCCTGTTGATGCAATTAGGAAATGTTGTAAATAGAAAAACAATATGTTCTTATTTCATGAGCATTAGTTATTAAACACATACATATAGATTGCTATAAATTTCCATTTTTCATTCATAAAATGCATATTTTTCTTAAAAGATAGAAGCTTTTTGGACATAGCAATTGTTAGGGGTTGTACTGGGTTCTCCCCCGAATTGGTGTGTTTGAGTTGTAGTTGCTGGTATGTCAGAAGGCAAGAATACTTGGAGATGGCTTTCCAGTACTCAGAAGGTATTAAATAAATGACATCATCAGGGTCAGTCCTGATCCCATATGATTGGCATCTTTATATGAAGTAGACATGAGACAAAGACACTGGACAACAGAGAAATGTGCATAGGCGTAGAGAGGAGAGGAGAGGAGAGGAGGGGAGGGGAGGGGAGGGGAGGGGAGGGGAGGGGAGGGGAGAAGAGAAGAGAGGAGAGGAGAAGAGAAGAGAAGAGAAGAGAAGAGAAGAGAAGAGAAGAGAAGAGGAGAGAAGAGAAGGGAAGACTACATGGTGTTAAGGAGATGACAAGTAAGGCCCTAGAAGAAGCCAGCTTCACCAGCATCACGGCTCTCAACTCTGAGCCTCCAGGATAGTGAGAAAACAAATGACTATTGTTTAAAGCATCTAGCTTTAGCTTTTCTTTCTTTTTAAAAACAGGAATGACAAGACATGCACATAAGCTGAAGGCTATAAATAGGTTGATTTATCCTTCTTAGTCAAATTTACTTGTCCCCTCCTCCAAAGTCCTCTGTTCCAGGAAGTCTCTAATTTGTGCTATTGCGGCCAGTTTAAGGCTGACTCATGTCGGATTTGCTACTTAGACACAAGTGTATTCTAACACAGGCTTGGAAAGAACAGACTAAGTTGCCTTCAGGATTATGAAAAGGTGAAGAAGCAGAAAGAGTTGTGGGGCAGAGATGCTCCTGAGCTAGTCGGCTGGCTGTCACAAATGCTCATCCTATGCTGGGGGATTCATTTTGCTGTCCTGTTTGTGTGCCCTCTGCACATTAGTCTCTCCTTGGCTTCTGTCGTGGCCAATATGGGCTTTAGCCAGCTGCCTGAGCTAATTGTTTCCTAAGAAACCTTCTATCTCTTGACCTCAAGGGACTGGTCTTCAGTTGAATGCAGAGACAAATGCAGCCTGGATAACAGTGGGCAACTGTTCTCACCTTCTTTGTTAGAGTTTTCTGTGGTTCTCCTAGACCTAACAGTCTGTTCTGAGACTCAGACTTCTTTTTGTCTTTTGAGGAGCATAGACGGAACTGTATTCCTCTATTAGGTGTGGGCTGCTCTGGTAGCCTTTGCTCCCCCACTCTCAGTAAGTGGTGAGCTTTTCAAAGTCTAGGAAAGACTTTTCTGTACCAAGTGCACTGCAAGAGTGGTTGCCCAGTGAGGAGACAGAGATGGATCTCTGACTTGTAGACTGCAGTGTCTTTGAATGACAATCTTGGTTCTTGATAGATAAAGTGAATCTCATCGCTAGTCTCATATTAAAGAGTTGGCAAGTGGGATTTGTTAAAATGCAGAGGATTTAGAGGGGTGTATGATCCTTTTAGAAATGAGAGCTCCTGTCCGACAGTTCCCTTCCTGCTGGCTGAAAGAGATTGCATAGTGTCTGGGAGTAATTGCAGATAGGTGAGTCAGAGTATTGCTGAAAGGCATAGCCCAGAGACCTAGGATAGAATCAAACATGACTGGAAAATAAATAAATAAATAAATAAATAATCAATAAAATGATTTCTAATGATATTCTGTCATACTCATAGGTTCGTGTCTAACCCATTCATCATCAAAGAGGCTTCACCCATTAACTGGTTGAAACAGATGCAGAGACCTACAGCCAGGCAGTAGGTGGAGCTCATGGAGTCCTGTAGAGGCGAGGGAGGGAAGATTGTAGGAGGCAGAGGGACCAAGGACATGACAAGAACAGAATCAATTAAGCAGTGCTCATGGGGTCTCCCAGAGACTGAACCGACAACCAGGGAGGCTGCATGGGACTGACCTAGGCCCTCTGCATGTATGTTACAGTTATGTGGCTTGGTCTTCTTGTGAGACTCCTAACAGTGGGAGCAGGGGACCGTCTGACTCTTTCGCCCAGCTTTCCTCATACCAAGTTGTCATGTGTCCAGCTTTAATACAAGTGGAGGTGCCTAGTCTTACTGTACCCTGATATGTCATACTTGGTTGATAGTCATGTGAGGCCTGCCCTTTTCTGAAGAGAAAAGGAGGAGGAGTGGGGGGGGGGAGAGGAGAAGGGTGGCTGGAAGGGGGACAAGGAGGGACTAGGAGGAGAGGGGGAAGGGGAAATTTCAGTCAAGATATACCTATACCTATACATATACCTAGACATATGAAAGGGTCAGGAGGGATAATTGGTTTGAACTACCATCGTGTGTGTGTGTGTGTGTGTGTGTGTGTGTGTGTGTGTGTGTGCATGCATGCAAAAATATATGTAAGGACAGCAGACATGAGTAACAAAACACCTAAGGACTGAGATAAGCTACCAGGGTTTGGCCAAGCTCGCATGGAAGAGGACAGAGCTGTCTCAAGGCTTCTAAGGTAGATTATCAGGGAACCTGTGCTGTGTAGCAGAGTCTCTTGCCCTTTAGAAGTTATTTAAAAACCAAGTAAATTGTACACGCTGCCTTTAATCCTGGTGCTGGGGAGGCAGAGGTAGCCAGGTCTTTGTGAGTTTGAGGCCCGCCTGGTCTACAAATGGAGTTCCAGGGCAGCCAGGGCCACACAGAGAATCCTTGTCTCAAACCATTCTCCACCTCCACAAAAAAAAAAAAAAAAAAAAAAGAAAATAAAGAAAAGAAAAGAGAAGAAGAGAAGAGAAAAAGGAAACATCAAGGGACTCAACCACCAACCAAGGAGTACACATGGTGGGACTGATTTCTCTGGCAGCATGTGTATAGTAGAGGATTGCAAAGTCGGTCATCAATGGGAAGATAGGCCCTTGGCTCTGTAAAGGTTCTGTGCCCCAGTGTAGGGGAATGTCAGGGACAATAATTGGGAGAGTGTGGAGTGGCAAGCAAGGGGAGGGGGGAGGCAACAGGGGTTTGTTCCTGTTGTTTTTTTTTTTTTTTTTTTTTTTGTTTGTTTGTTTTGGAGGGGAAACTAGGAAAGGAGAAATCATATGATATGTAAATAAAGAAAATATCTAATAATAATAAAAAAAGAAAGAAAACATCAAATAAATCTGAAGACTAGTTCCCATGGAAACGAGGACATTGCTGTTCTTCTAAGTGATGAAACAGTGCCCCCTAGTGGATTTCCTTCAGATAGCAGTGATAATAAAAATCAGTTGTAAGAAGGGAATGCAGGTGAAGTGTCACAGGTTAGGACGGTCCCTGAAGGAGGGGTCGTTCTGTTTGCTGCTGATTCCTAGGAATCATTAGTTCATGACTGAACTAGCCATTAAACTGATTACCAATTTCTTCTTTCTGGAGAATACTCTACAGTTCACATATGAGAGAATGTTTTCCAAAGCTAGGCAGTTTAGAGTTTTGCACCAAGCTCCTGTTGTGAAGTAAGTGAGCTCACAGTTCTTGGGAATTAAAGTACTTAAAAAAATCCACTCTGATGGTTGCTGGACTAATTTTAATGGCCAGTTTGTTAAGCCTACTTCTTCGAAGTGAGAAAAATTGGACCTATATGGTAAGGCAGGTCTGCAGTCCCAGCCTTGGGTACATAGTGAGTTCTAGGCTAGCCTGGGCTACCTGAGCTCCTGCTTCAAAGAAAGAAATAAGATTATTAAAAACCAAAAAAGTTCAGAAGATACTACAGATTTTTGTTTTAAGTCACCAGGGAAGAATCCATTCAACAAAATTAAAATTCAATTTTAAATAATTCATTAAAATTCTAAGAGTTCAAAAAGGCCGTCTCTGAGAATTTTCCCTCCTATTTTTTTTTCCCTCCAGGTTACCCACATGCTGATGTATCCCCATTTGCCCTTCTGGGGACTTGTTAGGTGTTTCCTATGAATAGAAGGAATTCTACAAGTTTTACCTATTGTTTTAAGACTAGATTCTGATGGAAAACATAGCTATTTTAAATATCACAATATGCTTTTAGTTCCTAACAAAAATGGCAACACTTTCCAGTGTGTGTGTGTGTGTGTGTGTGTGTGTGTGTGTGTGTGTGTGTGTGTGATCTCTTTGGTATACTGAAATAGTAGTTTTTATTGGAGCTCCATCAGTCTAACTGATTGTTTGATTGATTTACTTGTTTCTTTTGCGATCCAGGACTTTGCCTTTGTCTGTAGCCAGGCCGTTCTTTATAATTGCTCTGCCTCAGCTTTTCCCTGCTTGGATTACAATCACATGTTTGGCTGTCAACGTCTTCTTTCTTTACAAAGTAACTTAAACTTTTGTCTTCATATTTATGTAGTGTGTATGTGTGGGTTTTATATTTATTCAGGGTTTATGTCTTTTTATGTGTATGTGTGTTCACATGGGTGTGCATGTGTGATTTGTGTACATGTGTGCGGCAGTGCATTTGTAGAGGTCAGAGGACTACTTGTAGAAGTTGGTTCTCATTTTCCACCAGGTGGTTTCTGGTGATTGACCTCAGGGCATCAAGGTTGGCAGCCAGCGAAGCCCTTACCCACGGAGTCATCCTGCTGGCCTGTGGCTGTCAACCTCCAAATTAAATGATACCTTTATGTTTGCACAGTAAATCATTGGCACGGGTTCCCATTTTGTGGTCTGTTGGTTTTATGAGGCTGTAACCTTCCCAGCTCCTGTTTCCAGTGCTTCAGTAACTACCACCACCATAGCAGAGAACACAGGAGACAGTTAGGCACCTGACATGTGCATCAAATGTTTATCTGGGTATGTAATGCTCTTCGGCACATGAGACAATATGTGTGTTCTTTTACATTAAAATAAAAAAACAAATGTTTATCTGCAAATAACTGAGACCAATTTTTTAACTCAATTTCTTTATTTTCCCTTTCAGAAAATGATAAAGAGGAGCAATATAGTTAGTAATTCATAGGCTATTTAACAAGATTCTTACGAAACAGAAACTATGGTGGGGATTAGAGAAACAGCCAATTGCCTAGAACATTAGAGGCACAGAGTCTACCATGGAATTGGAGACATTTCCTAGTTGATGCTATCAGAACATGTACGAGGAAGATAAAATTATCTTCCAAATATTACCAATACAGATCACTTTCAATGTTGTTTGTAATGCAAGGTGGTAGAATTAGGTTTCGGAGGCTTTCCAGAGACCCGAAGCTCCATGCTGTAAATCAGTGTCTCCATGGGGACTGGCGAGTGGGACACCACGTGACATAGGGACTTATAGACCATAACTAAGAAAAGTACTCAGGATTTACCCTTCAGTGAGAAGAACTCCAAAAGGAAAGCCCCTAGTGCAATCTTTGAACACGTTCTCTTCATGGAAAAACAGTATGTTATGGTCAGACATCGTAACTTGTATTGCTTTGTCCTTGAGACACAGCTTCAGTCTTGGGACTTAGTCAAGCAGGGACTGTGTCACTTACTCTGGGTGAGATTTATTCATGCATGGAGCAATTGCTGATGCATTTCCATTAAGATTCTAAGATCCATGGAAGGACAAAATAGAGGCTTTGAAACTCCCTGTGTCGGCAATACGATTTTGCCATATTTTAAAGGTTGGAAAAACATTCTGAGATTGGGAGAAGGGTTTGGCTACTTTGATGTAAATGTTAAATGCATCTTTAAGATATTTAAGTTTTTCACTGGTGATGGTACATTCCTTTAAATCCCAGCGCTTAGGAGGCAGAGGCATGTAGATCTCTGCAAATTTAAGGCCAGTCCCCTCTAAAGGTTGAGTGGACACCCAGGGCTACACAGGAAGAATCTTGTCTCAAAAAACAAAACAAAACAAAACAAAGCAAAAACAAACGAAAAACAAAAACCAAAAAAGGTATCTAAGTTTTTCATTTATACTCTTCTAAAGTCACATGATAGTAAACAGGATGCAACTGATGGTATCGATAGACTTGGAGAGGAGAAATTTCACAGGGCTACACTACTAGACAAACATATAAGATGGCTTAGGGTTGATGAGAATGAGAGAATCAGTTTTCTTCAGAGATGGGTCCCCTAAATGGTTATCCAATGCCAAGTGGTGAGTTCTGAAATCACATACACACAAGCAGCACTAAACAAACACATCAGGTTGCTCATGTGTGTGTGTGTGTGTGTGTGTGTGTGTGTGTGTGTTTGCATACACATATGTATGTAACAGTAGCAACTAAAAATGTGGCTATGAATTTGAAAGAGAGTGAAGGGAACATGGGAGAGGTTGGAGGAAGAAAAGGAAAGGGGGAAATGATGTAATGGTGATTTAATTAAAATTAAATTAATTAGGGGGTGGAGAGATGGCTCAGCGGTTAAGAGTACTGACTACTTTTCCAGAGGTCCTGAGTTCAATTCGCAGCAACCACCTGGTGGCTCACAACCATCTGTAATGGGATCCGATGCCCTCTTCTGACATGTCTGAAGGCAGGTACAGTGTCCTCATTTATATAAAATAAATAAATAATTCTTAAAAAAATAAATTAATTAAAATATTATATGGCAGAAGATGATTTTGTAAAATGGAGAAAGATTTGTGTTTTACCTGTACGAACTTAACTGATTGAAAAGAAAAAGTAGATAATGTAATTACATAGGAAAAATTGGAAAGTTAGACATGTTTTTTGTTTTGGGTGGGTTATTTGTGGTCTTTTGTTTTGTTTTATTTTTGTTGTGTGTAATAGTCCTGAGTGTCCTGGATCTTACTATGTAGACCAGGTTGGTCTCTAGCTCACAGAGATCCGCCTGCCTCTGCCTCAAGTGCTGGGATTAAAGCTGTGTGCCACCATGTCTGGCTAATATTAGCTAGTTTTTAATGAATAGCATAATATTTAAAAAATAATTTATTTATTTATTTGCTGTACTGTTTTATTTTTTGAGACCAAGTTTCATGTAGCCTGGGCTGAGCTTAGGCTACTTAAAAGCCACGGATGATTTTAGACCCCGATCTGCTTTTCATCCCATTGTGCTGCGGTCACAGGTGCACTACTACGTCTGGTTTTATCCACTCCTGGATTCCATTCCTGTGGAATTCTGGCTCCTCGTATTCAAAACCATGATTGTAGGTGTTCTAAGATATTCTTAGCATTAAATTCTTCTAGATATCTTCTGTATTTTGGGGTCTGACCATGCTTTCCTCTCCTCTCTCCTACACCTCACTTTATTACAAACATGTAGAAGATGGGATATGGGTGGGGGAAAGAAGAAATGGCTGAGAGAATATAATTTAATTTCTCTTCTGGCACTCTTGGGCAATGGGCTTTAATTAGGAGCTGAGATTGGTATTTAGTTACAAGGCTTATGGATCAAAGCTAATTTGCATGTCAGATGTAATTTAGATGACTTCAGACTGTGTATGAGAAACAAGGATAGATAGTAGTGGCCTTGGTTAGAGAAGCCTGTGGTTATTTTCTGGTTCATTGCACTAATACTTATATCTAACAGGAGCCAAGGATCACGTGTATAAGGGTTATCTTTGCAAAAATCAGCTGTCTTTGCTGACCAGCTAAGTCTTTCTGCCAATTGTTCTGGAAAGGCCTAGCATGCATCTCTCTATTTTCCTAATTAATGGGAAATGATATATTGAATTAGCTGGTTGGCTCCATTCTCATGTCTCTTTATTCACCATGATCTCACCCACAGATTACTGCTCAATTATTTTATTTGCAGTTAATAGACCACGGAAATGACTTTGGGAGCTGATAGGTCTGTCAGACAATATTTTTCTTTAGCTTGGGTTAATTCAACTATCCATTCATCAGGAATTGAAAAAAAAATAAAGCACATCAGCTGGGTCTGGTAATACAGGAAGATCAAGAATTCAAGATCATTTTGGTGTATATGTCATATTTGAGGCACATTAGGGCTAAACATGACCTTGTCTCATAAATATGACTTCTCTGTGATAAGGTAAGGATAATAGAAAGTGATTATTGATAAGGAGGGTATTTAGTAATGTTCGGTAAAAGACATCCAAAGTTAGGAGTCTCTGAGCTACAAAGCCTGGTTGGATTACTACACCAGACACCTCTGAATGGGTAAGTCCCCAAGAAGAGTAGTTAGCTTGTACACCACAACTCCAAGATTACAGATTTCGAATAGAAAAAAAGAGAGAGATAAAAAGATTAGCTAGCTTGTAGAGAGCTGACGTAGAGATCAACAGGTGGGGTGACACAGCTGTTCTTGGCCTGGAGAGAATGATTTCTCACGTGTAAAGAAAATAGTATGTAATGCTTGTAGCGAAACCTTCCAGGGTTGATTACCACTTAGGGAAAACCTTACCCCCTCCCCCAGGAGCATACTAATTAAAATGTATACAAGCTATTACACACTGTTGAAGCAGCTGTGTACCAGTGAGAATGAGTTAGCTGCTGGTGTTATAACAGCCACCAACTCACTGGCTTCAAAATCTTCCATGGGTGCACCTTGGGCTGGCAGGCTCTGCTCTCTGCTATCATCTGGGGCACGCACTAGCACAAGCCCCCACATATGTAGCGCTGAAACTCCTTGCTGCAGTGCAAAAGAGCATGGGACGAGTGTTTAGTATAAAAGTCTTCTCTCAGGCAGTGATCTTATTCACATTTCATCAGCCAAGACAAGTGTAGGAGAGGGTTGTCCAAGTTATCCTGAGACAGAAAACTCCATCAGTGACAACTGAAAAATAAATTATATCTCCAACTACTAGTTAATGTCAGGGTTTTACAATCAAGAGATCAAGTGAGGGAGAATCAATAGTTTTTAGCCACAAAAAACAGTGGTTGTTATGCATGCTGATGTGGGTTTTTTGAGGAAGTCGGTTGAAGGAGTTATCCATGAGCATCTGATGCCTTGAAACCAAAAATGGATGTATGATTTCCTGCGAGTATCTAGAAATTGTGTGCTATTGCTATAAAAGGAAAGATTATTCCCTTTGCAAGGGAATTAATGTATTCAAGGTGAGTATATACATTGCAGACACATGAACCACCTGCCCAAGAATCTAGCCTGACCCCAGTTTAAGAAGTCTAGTCCTTATGATGCCTGTTGGCCACGTTATGATACTATTTTATAGATAGGCAGCTAAAGTTGGTAGATCTCTATTCTCACTGTGCATGAGTAAGAAGCAAGAGATTTGCCCAAACACCCCTTTCTTGCTTTTGCTGTTTTCCCCTCTCTGTTCCCTGATAACAACACTGGACATGTGGAGAGCCTGCACCCTATGTGGTTCAGAAGACAGTGACGGGGAGAGAGTGAATCAGTTAGCCAGCTAGAAGAGGGAAGGAGCCTCTGACCTTGGCCTTCTGTGGTAATCTTGAGTGTAGACATAGCAGAGTGAGCAAATACTTTCTTTGTTAATGGCCTTCTGGGCTTCAGCTTTCAAAGCCCAGTGATCCTTGTTTTTCCTGGCGTTGTCAGAAGTAGGAGCTGAGAGCAATCCAGAAGACACAGGAGCCCTTCTGGGTAGGTTCTCGGCAGAGCTGTCTCTGCCTGGGTGTAGTGTGTAGATCAGCTTTTATGAGTCTAAGCCCTGGGGAAGCTCACAGGCCTGTGGTGTTAGTCTGCCTTGCTCTGAGTGCTCATGGGACCGAAAGGAGTTCCTAAGCCCACCGGTGACAGTCAAAGGGTGGCGCTTCAGACAAACAGAAGGCAGACTTTCACTCAGAGATGAGGCTGCTTTTGCTCACTGTTTTCAAGTTATAAATAAAGGAGGTCTACCTAGCACACTAGGAATAGTACAGGGTCAACTAATTTTACAGCACGTGACTGTAAAACTCTAAATTTCTTTAAAAATGACTACTAAACTATGTCAGATACCATGCCAAGCACTCCTCCAGATTGTGTTATGTCCTCACTGCTGCACTGGGAGCTGGGTGTCATTATCCCAATTAGAGGTAGGCAGACTGAACTCCTGTGAGATTACTCCTTTTCCCTAAATGATGGAGCGGAAGACAACAGTGTCCTGTGTTGGGCGGCTGCTTCCTTTTGAAATACCCTTCATCTGTGACTGTACTCAGCTGAGTGGCTCTTTACAAGTGAGAAGCAGCAACTTAAAGGTCTCCTCTCAGTGTTCCTTAAAGCCTCTACTCAGTCAGTGTTCCTCTACTCAGGGCCCTCTTTTTAGGCCACGTTCCCAGTCAGTACTGATTAGATTTGGTGCAGAAAGAAGACAACAATATTGCCATTCCTCCTCCTCCTCCTCCTCCTCCTCCTCCTCCTCCTCCTCCTCCTCCTCCTCCTCCTC
>JADRCD010203142.1:0-13756 GCA_019843815.1 Montemys delectorum
AGAGTTGTTTCATTACCAAGTATGAAGGAGTTAAATTCTTTAATATATTCTGGATTGATATTTCATAGAGATTTTCTGATCACATAAGAGTACTTTCTAAAAAACTTAGGGAATTCCTCTTGGGATCTTTTTTACACCCAAAGCAAAATTATTTTTCTCATTTGAATTTTTCTTAATCTTTCCTTAACTCTTGAAACTTATCTAATGACTTTAATTTAAAAATGGTGCCTTCCTATTGGCTTTTAATGACAATGTCAGTGTTAGAACAGTTTCTAGTTTCTAAAGGAAGACAAAGGTTAATGAATCCTGTAAGAGCCAAGTAAATGAGTTCTGCTCATTTTTTTTTTTAGCAAGCAGAGAGTTTCTGAGTTATAGAATATGCCCACAAATATTCTCATACAGAGCATACATATCCTTAAAAGGCCATCTGCTTTGAAGATGCTCATAGGGAAGCATATAAGGACATAGGGTTGCTATAAACTCACTTTATGTTTATGTGATTCATGCACACATATGCTATTTCATGTATAATTATTTTAATTTCCATTTTTACATCAACAGTTTACTCTTAAATTTATGTAGTGTAATATAGTGATAAGAAGAATCTACTTTAATAAATTTATCCCTTGAAAGTCTGAGGTCATAAATAAAATGCTCTGCGTAAATCTTATCTTTGAGTCTTGATCAAGTTTTCAACTTATATTAAAACGATTATGTATGGAGAATGGCAATCATGTCTGGGTACTCTCTTCGGGTTTAACTGTTAGAGTTAACTACGATTTAAGTTTTATTACAAGTTAATGTTTGCCGTTATTTTATTTTTGTTTCTAGTAGGCAACTTCAGTGGTCAGTGGGCTTTTAATGTATCCTGGGCTTGCTCACAGAAGATGCAAACAAAAGAGAAGCACTCAATAAGAAGAAAGCAAGGATTTCCTCAGATTCCAGATAGACTGTGACGATTTGGAAGACTGCTGGATAATGACTAGGGGATCGGCTGCCCTTTTCAACACAGTGAAACCTTCTTCCTGGCTTATAGATTTATTACCAGACTTTTCCAAGTTCTTCCCAGGTTTCCATTGTCTTTTAAGTTCTTGTGAAACAGTGGAGAATAAAACCAGAAAAGGATAGCTTAAGTCTCATCAAAAGGATCAAGTTAAACCAGCCCTTAACATCTGATTGTAAAAGAATGAAGCACTTAGCACCTTCTATGCCATGAAAAGTCTTTTCTCCAAGCACTCCATGGACCTGACTCACAAACACCAACTTATAAACAAGAAAACATATTAAAAAAACTTTCAGGAAACCCTCAAAATGTGGTGTGCACATGCATCAGGATGTATGCTATCAAGGAACAATTTTATACACATATTTGCGGATCCTGTGGCTTGTGGAACGTTGTAAATATTGTTGGTACATAAAAACTCTGTGAACATGATGCAGGGAGAAGACATGTCCTGTGACACTGAATGTTGCTAGTTACTAGACCTGTGACCTTACACTGGTTACTTCAAACTGTAAAGCTTAGCAGAGTAAGTAACTATATTGATGGAGATTAAGACAATAAAATAAAACACTGTTAATTTTCACTATTGGGACATGGTGACTATTAACTATACAATTTCCTATTAATACCACCATCATTATTATTCATGATTTTTTTATTCTGTCTCAATGAAGGAAAGTCTTTACATCTAAAAAAATCACTAAATGGAATGAAGAACTATAACTTGAAAGGGCAGGCAAGAGTATAAGTGGAAATCTAAAGATTGGAGGTTTAGAAGGTAATGAAGAGAGCTTTTATCAGGAGAACAGGAATACATCATGCTTACACGGGTGAGAGGAGATAAAATTCATTGTAAACATGCATTAAAATGTCAAAAATAAAAGGAAATAAATTTAATAAAAAGTTTAGGAAATACATGATATGGTAAAGTTATATTATTGACCTCAACATTACTTTAAAAATTAAACAGAATTGTCTATATATGCATGGATCATTTTGTTCTTTTCTAACACAATACTTTTAAATTAGATTCATGTTTTTATTACTTAATTAGGTTGATGTGAAGAAAGCACATTTAATGATGGCTTTATTAAAAACACATTATATTTAACAGAAAACAAAATGTGTTATTTATATTTGCATAAATATAATTGTGCCATATACACTTATCTCTAAGCTTTAAATAATGGTGTGCCACAGCTTCGTATTAACTTTACAATTTTACACAAGCTATGCAATTAAATGCTTGCTTAAAATGAGCAGTTTTAAACTTTCTTGCATATATATGTATACATATAAAATCTCCTAAGGAATGAATGGCACTTTCAGTAATGTCCGCTATATTGTATGTTGCTTCTCTGCTGTTCAGCCAAGGGATAGGGTGGGAAAATAATTTCACACTGCATATAATGCATCTGATATGAAGGAAACTTGAAAATTATTTAGTTACAGATTTCTCTGACCAGGCTTGCAAAATGGCATATATTATGTTAATGGACAAGCATTTGAAAATGAATTTGAATATTAAATGCAGTAAGTTTGGGTTCTGACATGAATAAAGGCATAGTTGGTATACAATTTAGAAACAGGTTTCTTGTTAACTCTTTCATTACAGTTGCTTACAATCATGTCTCATGCTGAAAAACTCAAAAGTCGCATATGATTTTATCACTGAAATTTTCACTGTGTTAAGTCTAACCAAGGGCATGCAAATGGAGCTCTACTGTAGTATTAGATTGGTTAGTCATATTCTATGTTCACTTGCTCCAAGTTGTTCAATGAAAAATTGTTGCTTATTCATTGAATGTTGTAAGTAGAAAAGAAATGAGCAATATCCATCACTGTATTAATAATCTGCCACACTTCAAGCTTTTGTTTGGAAAGTCACACCTTGGGTGGGTAAATATCAGGATGTGTGCTCACTAGTCACTATTACATATTCACATCAACTTTTGCATTTTCAAGTCCAAGCAGAAACCCCAAATTTACTATTTAGTGGATTCACAGTGTTTAAATCTACAGAAAATGAATAGTTAATAGGAAACCTTCCCACCAAAGCCTATTTTTATTGAAGGAGCAAAGCACTACAGTACACCGGATGTTTTAGGTCATTTATTTTGTTTTTGCTTTGGGTCATTTTACAAAAGCACTTCTGCTCTCTAGCGTTAAAATGAGAGCCACTCTACTCCCCAGATATTACCCAGCAGCACTTGGGGGCTCTTAATGATTAATACCATCACCGTCCAGCCACAAACCTTTCTGCCGCAGATAATGCCAGGCAGCAAGCACGCTTGACACTTTTAATGTATAATTAAGTAGGAAAAGTCAGCACTCAGTATGCAAATTTTTCAAAATGATAAATGATGCCATACAGCAGTAGGGATTGATTTGGTGTAAATGAAACTAATTAAGGAAATGTCAAACATAATTAATAAAACAGGTTTAAGCTGCAAAACATTGTCAATTGAATGAATGAGGAGGCATTGGCTCCCATTGTTTCTGCTTTATTTAGGGCTTGTGTTTAGCTTGTACTCTGTTCCTAAATGCACTACCAGTACCTCACACCCTCCTCTACCAATTCCCAGAGAGGGGGAAAATAAATTTGCTTGTCTCTCCACTGACTGCAGAAATTAATTGCAGAAATCTTGTCCCATCCAAGTGTTACATTCACTCACAGGACATTAACATAACTAATTTCAAAGAGCCCAAATGGCTGTATAATAGAGCACTGTCAGTATGCCTGACAGTCTTTGGTCATACCAAATTAGCTTGGTTTTCTAATTGAAATTTTTTTCCTTCTACTCTTTTTATAATTTTTCCTCAGCTATTCATTTTTGATAAGAACAAAGGTTTTATAATTTACAAAAGAGTGCTTGACCTATAATTACTAGGAGGAAATTAGGAGAGGTAGAAAAGTCAGATTTAGTCCTGGTAATGATGCTGGAGACCTTGCTCCCTCTAGGGAGCCTGAAGAATAATGGAATCTTCTATTTTTACGGGCGACCTGTGCACTGGTGCTGACTCTAACTGTGAATCCACTTTACTTTGCAGATCACTTGCTTAACACTAAAAGTGCCAGCAGAATGGCAGGCCATTACTCCAAATGTCATTCAAACCAGTGTCATTTCTGCACGCCCTTCTCTCTCAGAGAACGGATTGGGAAACATCTGCCAGTCCTCCAACCACACTCTTGTAAATCTTCCACGTCGAGTTATGCAACTTAATTTGTGAATCATTTGGGTAAATTAGGGCAGGAGAGGGTAAGGAGTTTGTCAAGAGGAAGAAATGCAAGGAGTGCTAAATTGATTTATTTGAAAAGAAATCCAATGGGTTTGATCTTAAAATTGTCACCTGCATGCTATGACTCTAATCTTATCATACTTGACACAGTATTCAAAGTCAGAAATCCACCAGTGTATTCTCAATTGAGAGAAGTCTCAATAGCACATGCTTTCTTCTTAATTATGCCAGGAAATGACTCAATGTATAAGAATCAAGTCTTTTTAAACTTTGAATTATGAATTATATACTTAATATGGCATTTCAGATTAACTGGGGAAATTGAATGGAACTGAAGTCAAAGATTGCACATGAAGGCAGATTGGATGTACACATTTTTCTTAATCCATGCAACTTAAGCAGAAATGCTGGAGGTACACATGTAGGAGCATAGTTGTGTGTGCTTAATATCCTGTTTCTATAAAATCTGTTATTATTATACTTTTAAAATTTAATTTAATACAGAAATACATTTTGTTAGTACCTATGTGAGCTCGTAGAGATTCTTGACTTAGAGTTGTATAGGTTTGGGGGACTAATTTTTTATGTTTTCCAATATTGTCTTTGGTACTCAATGTTGCACTATAGTTATATATGGCTATTTTTTGCTTATACCTTGATTGAATTTATTCTCTTTATCCAAACACACATTATGGCTATAGGCTCCTTGGTTCTATCTTCTGTGTTATGTGAGACTCCAGAGAAGGATGGAATTGTCAATTTATACTTCACCTTTAAGTGAAATGGGTTTGGAATAAGTCAGTTGTTTGTTGTTTAAAAAGACACAAAGTGCTTCTGGATTACTTAATCCTATATGTTACAGAGATGAGTTAAGAGACTTTTTCTGTTATAAATTGCATATGATTTAATTCTAACCTCTCAGAAAATATAGAAACAGAATTAAAGTGTCTAATTTTTCTTAAAACTGGGAAGTTAGGGATCAATTTTCAAGAAGACTGGTGATCCTAAGGCACAGCTAATAAAGTGACTTAAAACTGTCTTCTCAGCCCAGTAATTTTCTTTCTTCTTCACTTTATCTTTTGGTTCTGCTCTTGTTGTGATGAATCTTCAGACCCTATATCTTACCCAGTTAGCTCCAGGATTAAGGTTGTATAAGTGCTAACAGGTGAGTACACTATGAATGTTGATTTTCAGCCCTTCAGAAACTGTAGTGGGATTACCTCAGACTGGGCCACAGAAGGGGATTTGTTCTTCCTAAAACCCATCAGTAAGCAGGCACAGATACATGGGCTATTGTGAACTTAATATCTACTCTTGACTCTGGTTCTGTTCAAAACTAAACAAACCAGTGGTAGTTGGAAAGAGATTCCAAGGGGAAAACAAGGGGACTTTCATTAATGGAAAGGAGAACTAAGGAGATCTTGGCAATAGCGATAATTAAACATTTGCAGAGTACATATTATAGGTAGTAAACAGCAAAATGTGTACTCAATAAGGATTTTTTCTCAGTGTTTTATATTAATAGCTTAATAAGAAAGGGAAAGATTTTATTTCATTATGAATGGATTAAATCCTTATGTTCATTGTTTAACAGAGGATATAAGCAAAGAGAAACTTAAATTTTGATGAAAATGTTTTATTCTTCATAGCAAAGAGAAACATGGTTTATTAAACTTGATATTTGCTGTCAGGTCTGAAGTTACTTCTCTTTGGTGACAATTACTCAGTTTGTTTCTGTCTTGCATAATCTTGACACTTTTGAAAAGTATGTTAGTTGTTATTATGTAGGCATTTAGGGGTACCTTTTGTTTTCTCATGATTAGTTTGGGTTATGCATCATTAGAAACTATACCACAGTGGTGATATGTCCTCTGCACTGTCTCAGGTCAGGGATCCTATGATGGAATGTTTATTACTGATGATGTTAACCATGATCACCTAGGTTGAGTGTTGCTTTCTGGATTTCTTGACTACATTACTCATAGTTTTTACCTTAGAACAAATGGTTAAGTCTAGCCCACTTTGGAAAGATAAATCAATATATTTTATTGTTAAGAATAATGTTAAGAAATTTGAAATATATTTTATAATTATCATTGTAACTTATATGAAATCTGAGAACTTAAATATCAAAAATGCATGAGACAATAGTTTGGCATCCAAATTTTGCCTTCAAAATTTTAAGTTTGAAGGTTGGAAGTTGGCTCAGAAGTCTTGAGTTCCTATCATCCACATTCAAGCACACAACTGCCTGTAACTCCAACTCCAGGGAATTGGTCACTTTTCTGGCAAGTTATATAAACTCAGGAAGATACAGCCACATAAATGAATACATGACTTAGTATATAATGCTTACAAGATTATTATGTGGAATCCTAAGGTTAATTTATCCATTCATCCCTCTGATACATCTTAATTTTCATTCTTGTATAAAGACATTTTACTGTCTTTTTCTAAAACACACACACACACACACACACACACACACACAGACAGACACCCCACATATTTACTTATGCCAATCTGATAGAAGAATAGATTTGCATGGATCACATTACTTGATTTCAAGACATATGATGCTACACTAAATATCCAAGTAATATCTGTAATACTGACTACTCCAAAGGCTGATTAAGGAAAAGTCTAAGTTTGAAACTAGAGTATGCAACACAGATAGATCCTACTATAAAACAACTTTATAACAAGACAGTATTATACTAACAAAGAGATAGAAACTGATAAATTTAACAAAGACTTGAGAAGTATGCTTATATAAATATGGTTACTTGAAATTTGAGACTAATGAGAATGAAGATATTCTCTGACGAAGCATCATTTCTTTCTACAATTCTCAAAATAATGGGACAAAAATCTAATTATCAAACACAAAACAAGAAAATTTGGATTTAAAAGAATAGTTTAACATTGTATTGAAGTTCTTCAGTATCAATAAGTATACATTAAAAAGAAAAAGAGGAAAATATTAAAAATGGTAAGAAATTTTTCTACTGTCAAAAACATTGTTGAAACAAATTATACTTTGGTTGAAATGATTTTAAAAGTGCAGTTGACTTTAAAATATATATATATATTATACACACATATATATACATATGAAGGAGATACACGGTCCACCAATCAGAAAACAAATAATACATTTTAAAATTCCTCAACAACCAGTACCACAACACCCAGAGAAAGCTCCACTCCCAGGTGCTCTAACACACCCAGGATCATAGGATCAGTGGTTAGAAGGACTCAACATTTATCCCAACACTAGAGTAACTGGGACAAGCAGGACCCAGCCATGCAGAAACTCTGCCAGACCAGTGGCACGATTACCTTCTGGACCAGGATCTCAGGGTCCCAGAGACAACTTGACTCCCAGGAGTTCTAACAAATCCAGGATCTCAGAATCACAGGATCCCAGAATCACAGGATTACAGAGACAGCTTGACTCTAAGGAGTTCTGACACAACCAGGATCACAGGAAGGAGGAGCTCCAGTTAGATATAGCCAGGGCACATAGCACTAGAGATAACCAGATGGCAGGAGGCAAGCATAAGAACATAAGCAAAAGAAACCAAGGTTACTTGGTATCATCAGAACCCAAATCTCTCACCATAGCAAGTCCTGGACACTCCATCACAGCAGAAAACAAAGATTTAGATCTAAAATTACTTCTCATAAATAAATTTCCCTTAAAGAAATACAAAAGAACACAGGTAAATAGCTAAAAGCCTTTAAAGAGGAAACACAAAAATCCCTTAAAGAATTATAGGAAAACACAATTAAACAGGAGAAGGAAATGAACAAAACCATCCAGGATCTAAAAATGGGACTAGAAACAATAAAGAAATCACAAAGAGAGACAACCTTGGAGTTAGAAAACCTAAGAAAGAGATCAGGAGTCATAGATGTAAGCATCACCAAAAGAATACAAGAGATAAAAGAGAGAATCTCAGGGGCAGAAGATACCATAGAAAACATTGGTACAACAGTCCCACAAAATGCAAAATGCAAAAAGCTTCTAACCCCAAACTTCTGGAAAATCCAGGTCAAAATGAGAAGACCAAACCTAAGAATAATAGGTGTAGAAGAGAGTGAAGATTCCCAATTTAAAGGGTGAGTAAATATCTTCAACAAAATTATAGAGGAAAACTTCCCTAACCTAAAGAAAGAGATGCACATGAACATACAAGAAGCCTACAGAACTCCAAATAGACTGGAACAGAAAAGAAATTCTTCCCATCACATAATTATCAAAATACCAAATGCACTAAATAAAGAAAGAATTTTAAAAGCAGTAAGTGAAAAAGATCAAGTAACACATAAAGGCAGGCCTATCAGAATTACACCAGACTTCTCATAAGAGACTATAAAAGCTAGAAGCTCCTGGGAAGATGTCATACAGACCCTAAGAGAACACAGATGCCAGTCTAAGTTACTATACCCAACATAAATCTCAATGACCATAGATGGAGAAATCAAGATTCCCTGATAAAACCAAATTTATACAGTATCTTTCCACAAATCCAACCCTACAAAGGATAATAGATGAAAAACACCAATACAAGGAGCAAAATTACACCCTAGAAAAAGCAAGAAAGTAATCTTTCAACAAATCCACACAAAATAATTCACCTTTAACAACAAAAATAGCAGGAGGTAACAATCACTTTTTCTTTATAAATCTTAATATGAAAATTAATATTACCAACATATCCTAATCAATTGAAATTCAAAAATATGAGGAATTGGAAATTTGTTGGGTGTCATTCAGTGGTCTCTCTAAGTTGGTAATTGGAGAAATAAGTCCAATATTGTACAATCCATATTTACTTTCTACTTGTTTGTATGTGACAGTGTCTTGCAGTATACCACATAATGGTCTTGAAATCATGCTTCTCTTATATCAGACTCTCTATTAGTAGGATTGTTTATTTGATGTTTTTACACTATACTATGGTTTTCAGAACAGCTTACACATTTCAAAATTATTTATACAACCAAAAGAAATGTAGACAATTAATTTGGGAGGTGGCTTGTAAGAGAACAACAAAGAGTGAGACTGCATGTTTTGCTTGATATTTATATTTATTGTATCAATTTTGAAGAAGAGGAACTTATAAGTTACTTTTTTTCTGACATCAATACTTTTCAAAATAATCACAGCCAATGAACTAGAATCTTACCCTCACCTAATGTCTTTGCCACCCTCGCAGCAGAACCATTGTTCATTGAAACAGTTGGTGAATGACTTCATGGATAGACCATCTTAATATACTCACCATTTCTTAAATGAATGTAACATGTTCTCTGTGGGCTGTGAATGATGACAATCAATCAAGTCAAATAGTTTTGACCATAGCACAAAATATGTATCCAAATAATCATGCCTACAATTCATTCCTTGGCCCAGCAGAACTATCAACTCTTAGCTTAGCTACTATGGAGGTAAAATCCTTTGGTGATATGAGGGACATTGAAGTACAGCCTTATTCCAGTGAACTCCAATGTCTAAAAACTGTTCTTATTTTGGGTTTGTACAACATTAAGAGCCAAGATTTTAAGGTCTACTAAAAACAAAACAAACAAGCAAAAAGACTATCTATTTATGTTTATTTAATAAGGTATCCACCATTTTATGATTGGTATAAAAATATGTTGAATATAACAAAAGTAGACATTAATATTTAAATAGATATCTTCATGTTAAGTATTCCAAAGAAAGATTTAGACCCATATTATCATTTTATATTCATTGATTCAATTTATATTTGCATTTTCATATTAACTTTTAAGTTCAATTATTATGAATAAAATAAACTTAGGCCATGTTAACCTGTTTTTAAAAAAAGGATGTTGGAGATGTTGTTTGGAGATGTTTCAGAAGAAAAAAACATTACTGGGGATGAGTTTTGAGGTTCTAGAGCCTCACTCACTTCCAGTGTTTTTATTTTTCCTTTCTTTTTTCTAGTTGGTTGAGATGTGATCTCTCAACTAAAATAAACTCTCCTATAATTTGGTTTTGGTTATAGTTTTAATCACAACAACAGAAAGATAACTGAAACACAAGAGCTATCTGTCAAGATTTGTTGAATAGAATTAAATTGAAAAATATTTTGGCTTTACTACAATGGATTGCAAGTATGCAAACCTTCTAAAAATGTCTAAAATATGCTGTATTATTTGGTCTTCCTTGCTATATTAATACCCATTTTCAGTACTTTTAAGTAGGTCTCTGTGACAGTTTGTATATGCTTGCCCAGAGAGTGGCACTATTTGGAGGCATGGCCTTGTTAGGGTAGGTGTGTCACTGTGGGCGTGGGCTTTAATTCCCTATTCCTATCTGCCTGGAAGCCAGTATTCTGCTAGTAGCCTTCAGATGAAGATGTAGAACTCACAGTTCCTGCTGCACCATGCCTGCCTAGATCTGCCATGTTCCCACTTTGTTGATAATGGACTGAGCTTCTGGTTCTGTAAGCCAGCCGCAATTAAATGTTGTCCTTAAAAGAGTTGAAAAATAGCAGGGCAGTGGTGGCACATGTCCTTAATCCCAGCACTTGGGGGGCAGAAGCAGGAGGATTTCTGAGTTCGAGGCCAGCCTGGTTTCCAGAATGAGTTCCAGGACAGCAAGAGCTATACAGAGAAACCCTGTCTCGAAAACAAAAACAAACAAACAAACAAAAACATAAAAACACAAAACAAAACCAAAAAAAAAAAAAACAAAACAAACAAAAAACCCAAAATACAAAAAAAGAGTTGAAAAATAAAATAAATTAAATTAAATAAAAAAATAAAATAAAATTCCTCAAATATACAATACTTCTAAGAGGTATAGGAAAGCAATTCCAAATTCATTAATCATTCAGAAAATACAAATTAATATTATGATTAAATGTTACTATATGTGTACTGTTATGAAAAAATGTCTTACTATTTAGAAATAAAAATGGAAAGTATAGACTGAGAATGATATATTTAGGAATACAAATACATAAAGAGATACTTATATGGATTAAAATTGGTGTACTGGAGGCCTTGGAGGAAGGACAGGGTAGAGGAAAGAGTATAATTATACAATAATCTTAAAAATAAATTTGAATTGGAATTTATTATTTCTAAATTATTTTAGACACTAGGATAGTTTCAAATATATTTACAAAGGCAGTATTACACTGATACCAAATCTAGATCTTTATTCATCTGTAGAGGGATATCTAGGTTTCCAATTTAAGGCTAATACTGATTGTGCAGCAATGAATATGGTTGAGCAAGTGTCTCTGTGTTATGATGAAGCATCCTTTGGGTATATACCCAAAAGTGTTACAGTTGGATCTTGAGGTAGACTGATTTCTAGCTTCCTAAGGTAACACCATACTGATTTTCACAGTGACTGTACAAGTTTGCACTCCCATTAGCAATGGAGGAGTGTTCCCTTGCTCAACATTCTCCCTAGCAAGAACTGTGACTTGAATTATTATTCTTAGCCATTCTGGTGGGTGTAAGATGAAATCTCAAAATTGTTTCAGTTTTTATTTCCCTGGTTGTTAAGCATATTGAACATATCTTTAAGTATTTTTCAGCTATTAGAGAATTTCCTTTGAGGATTTTGTTTATCTCTACATTCAAATTTTTAATTTAAATATTAGCTTTCTCCTTATCTATTTTTTGAGTTCTTTCATATTTTGAATATTAGCCCTTTGTTGGTGTGTAGCAAAAATATTGGATGGCTTCTATTTCACTAGGAGTTATAGGTTGGTTTATATTGCTTCTCTGATCTTGATTAAACTTCATTAAGGGTTATGTATTGAGAAATTTATCCATTTCTTTTAGATTTTTCCAATTCGATGAGGGATGAATTTTAGGGTATGTCCTTTTGATTCTCTGGATTTCCATGGTGTCTGTAACTGTTATCCCATTTTCATCTCTAATTTTGTTAATTTGGCTATTTATTCCTTTTCTACTCCTGAGTTGATTTGGATAACATTTTTCCTGAAGAACCAACCATTTGTCTCAGTGTATCACTTGTCATTTATTTTTGGCCATTTGTTTCTATTGTACTGCTTTCAACACAGAGTTTTATTAATTCTTGCCATCTAGTTCTGTTGAGTATATTCTGTTCCTTTTGTTCAAGTATTGTTATATGTGTTGTTAACAGTATAAAATCACTCTAATGTTTTTTTCTTTATATATGCCCTCAGAACTACTTTCATCATGTCCCATAAGTTTTAGTATGTTGTTTATTTCCAGTCATCTGGAACATCTTTAATTTCTTTCTTAATTCTGTATTGACACATTTTTTTTCCTCTTTAGTGAAATGTTAAGTTTCCATCAGTTTGTAAGCTTTCTATTATTTCTGCTGCTGTTGATATCCAACTATAATACGTTGTGGTCAGATAGGATTTGATGTGTTATTTTAATTTTCTTGTATCTATTGAGCTTACTTTGAATTTAAATTAACAATACCAGGAATAAGTCACATCTTTTTAAGTCATTGGCCAAACAGATCTAATAGATTTTCACCAAACATTATAGGCTATTGTGAATGTTATTTATTACCCTCCAAAGCCTGATGGTAATGCTCTGTTGCTGAAGATAGCACATATGAATATGGAGAAATCAAGCTGGTGCTTCTCTGTAGCATCATCCCTATTTTTGAGTATCCATAGGGCTAGAAGTTACTAGACATGTTACTAGAGGAGAAAAGCAATGTCTACAAAGCTATGAACCTTACATATTACAAGAGAAAATATCACTAAGATATACCCATTGATGCAGTAGATACACCAATGCTATGGGAAGAACCAATACCTTTCCAAAGGTATTGCTATATGCGTAAATCAGTACATTTCTCAGACCTCATCAGAGAAACTTATTCTTTCAATAGATGCTAACAAGCATAAAACCATACAACTGGAAAATATGAATTGTAAAGGAGATTGTGTGGGGTTAGTAATCCCTAAATCAGATGTCTTTATCCAAACCCTTACTTTAAAGCTCAAGGTTCTATGTAGAAGAGAAGATAGAATGATTTTTAGACCCAGTGATGGTGGATAACTCAGAAAAAATGGCATTTTCTGGATACAAGAAGTCTGATAAACATGAACTTACAGAAATAACGATAGCATGCTAAAGTCCTGAAAGTGTTTAGCCCAGAAATAATTACAGCCTAGAAAACTGAAACTGTATACAAAACCCTAGCCCTAACTATGAAATTATTTGTAACCAGTAGCTTTTGCGAAAGGGAAAAACAGTTTTCTTCAATGTAGCGATACTGGTATATTAATCACTCCAAGGCAGGTATAGTTTTGTGTATACTTTTGTTAGGATCCATGATTTACTGAAGGAAGACCCCAGACTCAAATAGACAAAGGCAAAGAGTGTTTATTATGCAGAAATTACTAGTATGCAGGGATCAACCGTTCATCAAAATCACAAAGACTAGAGGGGCTCACAGGGCCCTTTTTTTTTTTTTTTTTTTTTAATTAGGTATTTTCTTTATTTACA